>AWOL01S0080751.1:0-34553 GCA_000715115.1 Nicotiana otophora | reverse complement strand
ACCGACTTTGTGGGCCCCATAGAGAGCAGCTTGGCGCACTCTCACGAAAATGCGAATATCTCTGTATTCCGAAATCGTATCGACAAACGGTTTAATGAGTTGGAAACTAGACTCATAGATATTCAATTTGATAGGTAGATCACCCCATAATTCCAAGCACATTGGGAGAAATATGCAGTAACATTTGACCTAAAGTTTAAGTAAAATTATAAACCTAAGTTGCGACAACTTTTATCGACTTTTGTTTCATAAGTCGCTTGACTTCAAAACTTATGATACGGATATTATATGATTCAAATACATTAAAACAAGACCTCTTGGGACAGTTAATCACCTCTAGTGTTACCCGAAAATACGGGTTACAACATCCTTGATTCGTTTAACTTCTAATACTTGTTAACCACTCTTATACACCCTTGTATCGTTTAAGACCAAAAGGATTAACTTTTTATCATCTCAAAGATAATCTCTTCTTGAATTTACATCGACTAACTTACGGCATGATCTAAGGTACGCGAATTTGGGTTGTAACATAAAATGAGCTCAGTTGGTCAATCTATCCACAATCACCCAAATTGTATCGAACTTCCTCTGAGTCTGTGGGAGCCCAACAACGAAATCTATAGTGATCCGCTACCATTTCCACTCCGGAATCTCTAACTTCTGAAGCAATCCACCCGGTCGCTGATGATCATACTTCAACTGCTGACCATTTAAGCACCGAGCTACATATTTCACTATGTCCTTCTTCATCCGCCTCAACCAATAGTGTTGCCTCAAATCCGGATACATCTTCGTGGCACCTGGATGAATGGAGTACCGCGTACTGTGAACCTCCTGGAGAATCAACTCATGCAAACCATCTACATTAGGCACACATAGCCTACCCTACATCCGTAATACACCGCCATCTCCGATAGTGACTTCCTTGGCATCACCGTGCTAAACTGTGTCCTTAAAGACAAGCAGATGAGGGTCATCATACCGACGCTCTCTGATACGATCATAAAGAGAAGACTGAGAAACCATAAAAGCCAAAACTCTGCTCGGCTCGAAAATAACCAATCTAACAAACTAGTTGGCCAAGGCCTGAACATCCAAGGCTAAAGCCCTCTCTGCTACTGGTAGATATGCTAAACAGCCCAAACTCTCCGCCTTGCGACTCAAGGCATCGGCCACCACATTGGCCTTCTCGGGATGATATAGAATGGTGATGTCATAATCCTTAAGCAGCTCCAACCATCTACGCTGCCGAAAGTTAAGATCCTTCTATTTAAACATATGCTGCAGACTTTGGTGATAGGTGAACACCTCACAAGGGACACCGTACAAATAATGCCGCCAGATCTTCAAGGCATGAACAATAGCTGCTAACTCAAGGTCGTGGACAAGATAATTCTTCTCATGCACCTTAAGCTATCTAGGCGTGTAGGCAATAACCCTAACGTCCTTCATCAACACTGCGCCGAGACCAATACACGACACATCACAATATACCGTATAGGACCCCGAACCAATAGGAAACACCAAAACTGGGCTGCAGTCAAAGCAGTCTTGAGCTTTTGAAAGCTCTCCTCACATTCCTCGTTCCACCTGAACGGAGCACCCTTCTGGGTCAATCTGGTCATAGATTCTGCAATAGACGAGAAACCCTCTACAAATCGACAATAATACCCTGCCAAGCCAAGAAAACTTCGAATCTCCGTAGCTGAGGACGGTCTCGGCCAACTCTGCACTGCTTTAATTTTCTTCGGATCTACCTTGATCCCCTCACTCGACACTACATGACCTAAAAATGCCACTGACTCTAGCCAGAATTCACACTTCGAAAATTTTGCATACAACTTCTTTTCTCTCAAGGTATGAAGCACAGTCCTCAAGTGCTACTCATGATCCTCCCGACTCCGGGAGTACATCAGAATGTCATCAATAAACACAATGATGAAATAGTCAAGATAGGGCTGAAATACAATGTTCATCAAGTGCATGAATGTTGCTGGGGCGTTGGTCAGCCCAAAAGACATCACAATGAACTCGTAATGACCATACCGAGTCCTGAAAGCAGTCTTTGTTATATCTGGCTCCTGAGTCTTCAACTGATGATAGCCTAAACGCAAGTCGATCTTAGAGAACACTCTGGCGATAGGTTATCAATACGTGACAATGGATACCTAGTTTTCACTGTAACCTTGTTCAATTGGGGATAATCAATACACATTCGCATAGAACTATCCTTCTTCTTTACAAACAAGACAGGAGCACCCCAAGGTGACACACTGAGCCGAATGAAGCCCTTATCGAGCAAGTCTTGCAACTGTTCCTTTAATTCTTTCAGCTCTACTAGGGCCATACGATAAGGTGGAATAGAAATGGGCTGAGTGGCTAGTAACAAATCAATGCCAAAGTCAATATCCCTATCAGGCGGCATGCCCAAAAGATCCATTAGAAATACATCTGAATAGTCCCTCACTATCGGAATAGACTCGGTGGTAGGAGTATCGACACTAACATCCCTCACATAGGCCAGATACGCATCACACCCCTTCTCAACCATTCGCTGAGCTTTATGAAATAAGATAACCCTACTGGGAACATGACCTAGGTACCTCTCGACTCTAGCCGCAGTAGACCTAGCATAGCCGACGTCACCATCTTGGTGTAAGAATCAAGGATATCGTCGACAACCAGTCTATGCCCAAAATAACATTGAAATCCACCATACTAAGCAATAATAAATCAGCTCTGGTCTCCAAACCACTAAGAATAATCAAACATGACCGATACACACGGTCAATTCCAATAGAATCACCTATAGGTGTAGACACATAGATATGTGGACTCATAGAATCACATGATACACCCAAATAAGAATCAAAATAAGAGGACACATAGGAATAATTGGAGCCTAGATCAAATAAGACTGATGCATCTCTATGACAAACCAGAATAATACCTGTGATGATAGAATATGATGCAACTGCCTCCGTACTAACAAGAAGGGCATTATCTGGCCTGGCCTCCCCCTATAGGGATACCTCTACCTGTTCGACCTCCACCTCTAGCTGGAGGTGCAGGTGGAGTGGTCGCTGGTGCTGTAATCATAGCCTGAGGACCCGGTGGAGCACTCGATGCCTGAGAAATTTGTGGAGGTGCACCCCTCCTGACTTTGGGGAAATCCTTCACCACATGACGAGTGTCACCAAACTCAAAACAAGCTCTCAAAGGACGTGGCTGTTGTGACTGACTCGGGACTGAACGGCTGGACTGACCGCTGCAAGCAACCCATACAGGAGGTACACTAGACACTGGCGGTGCATAATAGGGATCCTGGGGCCTAGGAGTGGCCGGAGCACTGCTGGGGGCTAGAAGTGCTAGATGAACAGGTCGACCCATATAACCCCTACCCTGATAAGTTGTAGCTAGGGCACGAGTACCACTATAAGTGCCAGACTCTCGATACCTCTTGGCCTCTCTCTTGAGTAAGCATACCCTAAAACCTCCTAGTAATCCCCACTACCTACTGACCGCTACAAGCACCCCATACAGGAGGTACACTAGACACTGGCGATGCATAATATGGATCCTGGGGCCTAGGAGTGGCCGAAGCACCGCTGGAGGCTAGAAGTGCTGGATGAACAGGTCAATCCCCACTACCTACTGGTACACAATATCCATCTCCAATTCTCGGGATATGCTAAATCTGATACTGGGGTTGAGCCCCTCAATATATTGACGAACTCACTCCCGAACTGTAGGAACCAAGGCTAGTGCATGCCTGGCCAAATTACTGAACCAGACCGCATACTCTGACATGTTCATAGAACCCTGACGCAAGTGCTCAAACTCAGTGCGCCATGCATCTCTAAGACTCTAGGGGACATACTCCCTCAAGAACATATCTGAGAACTGAGTCCAAGTGAGTGAAGCTTCCTTGGCGGACTACCCAACTCATAAGCTCGCCACCACTGATAAGCCGCTCCTCTAAGGTGGAGCATAATGAAACAAAACCTCATTAGTCTCCGCAACACCCATAGTACGGAGGATACAGTGGCACTCCTCAAGAAAACCCTGGCATCCTCTGATGCCAAGCCACTAAAAGTAGGAGGGTGATACTTCTTGTACCTCTCGAGCCTGAGCTGTTCCACCTCAGAAACTGAATGCCCTAACCTCAGGCTGAACTAGAGCTAGTGACTACATCGGTATGATCTCTAGAAACTGGTCGACCTGGACCCACTTCTCTGGGGAACCGGTGATGGGAGTCTGTGCTCCTCCCCCAGTATGCGATGTGGCAGGAGCAAGTGGTATCAATCCTGCCTGAGCCAAGGTACTAAACATGCTCAGGAATTGGGCTAGAGTCTCGTGGAGGGCTGGTGTAGTAATCGGCGTCTTAGGTGCCTACTCTCTAACTGAAGCTATTGGTGGCTCCTCTGTAGCATCTTGTGCGGGTGCTCTGGATGCACCACGTGGACGTCATCGACCTCTACCCCGGCCTCGGCCTCTCGCGACTCTAGTAGTGGGAGGGGGTGTCTGGTCATCTGATCCAGCTGTACGTGTCCTCACCATCTGTGAGAAAATAGAAAGACTAAAATTTAGAATCCGAAGTCAAAATCTCGCACTATAAGGAATCAAAGAAGTGAAGCTTTTCCTAGAAAATCCATAGCCTCTCGAACATAAATACAGGCGTCTCCATAGCGATCCGTGAGACTCTACTAAACCTGCTTGTGACTCATAACACCTATGAACCTAGTGCTCTGATACCAACTTGTCACGACCCGAATTCTATCTATGTAGGATGTCGTGATGGCACCTAGTCTCTAAGACTAGGTAAGCCTAACAATTTGCGGAATAACTGAATATAAAACTGAACTCAAATCTCAAAACATGAAATATAAATAGAACATGCGATTCCAATAATTATAACTCCCAAAACCCGGTAGAAAAAAGTCACTAGCTTCTAAAAGAAAATACTAAGTGTCTCTATACATCAGAGTCTAAAGAGAATAAAGAAAAACAACATAATAAGGATAAAAAGGGGACTCCGAGGTCTGCGGACGCTGGCAGATGTACCTTGAAGTCTCCACGTACAAGCTATCTCACTAGTAACCGGCCTGGTAGGAAGAACCTAGATCTGCACAAAACGATGTGCAGAAGAGTAGCATGAGTACACCACGACGGTACCCAGTAAGTGCAAAACCTAACCTCGGTAGAGTAGTGACGAGGTCAGGTCGAGGCCCTACTAGAATAAAAGGTAATGAGGCAGAAAATATAATAATACAATAAAGTGACTGAGAAATGAACAATGAGAAATTTCAGAAAGGTAACAACATATCAAACAGAGGAAAACAACAGGGGTGCTCCCGAGGTATCGCCTTGTAGTCCCAAATGTAAATACACAACAGGGGGATCTCCCGAGGTACCGCCTCATAGTCCCAAAAGTAAATATGAAACAGGGGATCTCCCGAGGTACCGCCTCGTAGTCCCAAAAGTAAATACACGCTAGGGGGATTTCCCGAGGTACCACCTCGTAGTCCCAAAAGTAAACACACAACTCATAACCTATGGAACAACGAACTTACAATAATGAATCATACAGTTAAAGACTGAATACAAGATCACGGAAGCAAGTAATACAACTAAGCATGTTGCACAAATTTCAAGTAAAGGTTAAGACACCTAGACATGTGATACTAGGCTAAACATAACAGCTACACATGCTAAGGCAACTCAGTTAAGGAATTTAAAAGAAGACTCAGCAAGAACCGAAATGTCTGCAATTACCCCGTGTACGCACTCGTCTCCTCAATTTTCCGACTCCGTACGGACCAAATATAGCCAAAAGCAAATATGTACCATGAATACAACTATAAGAAACTAATTTAAATAATAAATCTACGACTTTAGCAACGAATCGAAAAACTCACCCCAAAAAGTCAACTCGAGCCCACGTCTCGAAATCGGATAAAAGTCACAAAATACGAATACTCATTCGTCATCGAGTTCACCCACACCCAAATTACTCAAATTCGATATAAAATTCTTGATCAAAACCTCAAAATTCGGCCTAAGGAGCTTTTCACCTTTTGCATAAATTTCACAACCAAATCCTTAATTAATGGAAGAATAAATGATATCTTTGCGGAAAATAATCAAAAACAAGTCAATAATCCTTACCCAAATGTTTCCTCTGAAACACCCTCAAAAGTTCACCCCAACCCGAACTCTCTAGGTTAAAAAATAGAGAATGAAATTAACCTTCAGAATTGTCCCTTTTCTGCCCAGCGGAATTGCTTCTGCGGCCACATTAGCCTCTTCTGCGGCACCGTATTTGCGGTCCATCATTCGCATCTACGGAGGCCACTAAGCTGCCCAACCGCTTCTGCGGTCATGTCCCCACTTCTGCGGGCGCGCATCTGTGCAAATGAACCCGCTTCTACGGGCCAGCCTCATCACCCCTGCTTCCGCTTCTACGACCCTCCAAGCGCAGGTGCGAGTCTGCACCTGCGGAATTCCTTCCTCATATGCGCAACACAACCCCCAGTCCATTCCTCCACATCTGTGCTACACATCCCACACCTGTGAGCTTGCACCTGCGATCAAATTTTGGCAAGTGTGGTTACTCCAGCAGAGCCCAGTCTTCAGCAATCTCACACCTTCAACTTTTGATCCGTTAACCATCCGGAATTAACCCGAGGCCCCTAGGACCTCAATCAAACATAGTAACAAGTCCTAAAATATTTGTAACTACCCGGGCGGTAATTTTAAGTATTACAGCCTCGTTCCTCATTTACTGCTTGTCCTGTGTTAAATTATAATTATGTGATTTGTTGGGGGAGGTTTTAGAATAAATTGGAACACGTAGTTCCAAGATTTAAAGTTTAAGTTGAAATAGTTTACCGGATGTTGACTTATGTGTAAACAACTTCGGAGTAGAGTTTTGATGATTCCAGTAGATCCGTATGGTAATTTTGGACTTAGGAGTGTGTCCGAAAAATTATTTGGAAGTCCGTAGTTCAATTAGGCTTGAAATGGCGAAAATATGAATTTAAAATTTAGAAGTTTAACCAGGAGATTAACTTTTTGATTTCGGGGTCGGAATCCAGTTTTGGAATTTTGAATAGGTATGTTATGTCATCTATGACTTGTGTGCAAAATTTGAGGTCAATCAGACTTGATTTGATAGGTTTCGGCATCGAATGTAGAAGTGGGAATTTCATAGTTTCATTAAGCTTGAATTGGGATGTGATTCGTGTTTTTAGCGTTGCTTGATGTGATTTGAGGCCTCGAATAAGTTCGTATGATGTTTTAGGACCTGTTGGTGTATTTGGATGAAGTCCCGGGGTCCTCGGGTGAGTTTCGGATGGTTAACGGGTCAAATTTTGGACTTGGAGGAAATCTGAAAATTCTGCCTTCTGGTGCAATCGCACCTGCGAACAGTTTCATGCAGGTGCGAGCTCGCACAAGCAAGCTTGGCATCGCAGAAGCATGGGGTCCACAGAAGCAAACGAAACCTCATAGAAGCGAGTCTGTAGAAGCGGCACATCCATCGCGAAAGCGGAAAAGGGGAAGGGGAAACTTCGTCGCAGAAGCGAACTGTTGTCCGGAGAAGTGCCCTGAGCCGTAGAAGCATTGAAGCCTCGCATCTGCGAGACCGCAGAAGTGACCAAGTGAGTCGCTGATGCGAAAGGCCTTGGACCGAATTAAATCAGAGGGGTTGCAGGATTTTGGCATTTTTGGTCATTTCCAACACGGGTTGAGGCGATTTTTCAGAGAGAATTCATGGGAAAACTTGAGGTAAGTCACTTATGATCATTTTTAGTTAATAATATTGAATTATCATCGTATATTCCGACTAGATTACGTGTGTTTGAGGTGCAATTCGAGGATTTGGGCCTAAGGATTTGAAAATAAGATTTAAGGATTTGAAGGTCGAGTTGATGTCAGAATTTGGTAAATTTGCAATGGTTGGACTTGTGATTTAATGGGCGTTCATATTTTGTAACTGTCACGACCCCAAATTTAACCCTCTGTATGGTGTCGTGATGGCACCTAGTCTTTACGACTAGGTAAGCCTTATATTACGAAAAATATAAAGAAAACACAACATTTTAAAGATAAACAGCATATTGTGAATAGCCAAGAGTAGTACCACTCGTCATATACAAAATATTTTCCCAAGACCCGGAATATCACTAAGTCACAAGCTGCTATAATCTATGTAGCTCTATACAAAAGTCTAAAGGTAATAAAGAAAGTCTCTAGGCGAGGGAGCATAAGGGTACTCCGAAGATCTGTGGACGCAAGCAGTAGTACCTTGAAGTCTCCTAAAATCAGCAACACGCACTAACCCCGAGGTTGATAGCTCGCGCCTGGTTCTGCACACGAAAACATGTGCAGGAAAGGGCATGGATATACCACAATGATACCCAGTAAGTGCCAAGCCTAACCTCGGTCGAGTAGTGACGAGGTCAGGTCAATGCCCTACCAGAGTAAATATAATAAAATAAACAGTAAAAGATATAAGTAAAGTTTACGGTAACACAGTTAAAGAAATTCTCGAAAATTTAATAGTTAAGGGAGCCCTCGACTCAGAACAAGGTAAACACAGTGGGGAAACTCCCGGGATACCGTCCCGTAGTTCCAAATGAATATGCAGTACATGGGGATCTCCCGAAATACGAACGTAGTCCCAAAGTAAATATGCAGGGCTGGGGGATCTCCCGGAATACCTCCATAGTCCCAAAGTAAATATGCAGTGCTGGGGGATCTCCCGAAATACGTCCGTAGTCCCAAAGTAAATATGCAGTACAAAGGGATCTTCCGGAATACGTCTGTAGTCCCAATTTAAATATGCAACGCAATATGAAATAGCAGGTAAGGCATCGAGTTATACAGTTTATACTGGACACAGATAAGGGAAATAGGGACTTAGCTAAGCATGGCGCACAGAATGTTAATTAGGCAGTTAAAACACGTAAGCAGGCTTCTCTAATCTAAGTTTAACAATTAAACGTATGAGTGCAATTTAATAAGGAAAAACAGTTTATGATTTTGAAAGGAAAAACGGGATTTTTGCAATAATAGCCTGTATACGTACTCGTGACCTCACGTACACGGCGCCCACACATCAATTAATATCAAACATCATAAGGGAAAGTCCCCAACACAAGATTAGGCAAGCCACTTACCTCGAACCGCTCAAATCAACTCGATATCACGTTCTTTCCATGAGTATCCGACTCCAAATGGCCCGAATCTATTCAAATTAATTGCATAATGTAAATATAACTACAAGTAACTAATTTAGCTAATTAATTCGAAGCTAAAGCGTGAAATTAGGGAAAATGCCACAAAAGACTCCCCGGGCCCACGTCTCGGAATCGGGTAAAAATTACAAATTATGAACACCCATTCACTCACGAGTTCACTCGAACAAAAATCATCTAAATACGACGTCAAATTCCCATTCAAATCAAGTCCGAATGACCTCCAATTTTACACACAGGTCACAAATGACACTACGAACCTACAGCCACTTTCGGAATTCCATTCCGAACTCGATATCAAAATTTCCACTATCGGCCGAAATCGCCGAAAAACTAACTTTCGCCAATTGAAGCCTAAATCTACAACAGACCTCCAAAACACATTCCGGGTATGCTAGTAACCCCAAAATCACTCAACGGAGCTAACGGAGTCGACGGAATTCCATTCCAGATCCGTCTTCACACAGTTTCGACTACGGTCCAAACTCTAAGGCTTAAACTCACAACTAGGGACTAAGTGTCCCAAAACTCTCCGAATTCCATCACCAAACACTCCGAAAAATCCCAAAAGCAGAAACAAATATGGGGAAAATAGATATTAGGGGATTAGGGCTCTAATTCTCAAAATGACCGGCCGGGTCATTACATCCTCCCCCTCTTAAAACAATCATTCATCCTCGAACGAGTATAAAGACATACCTATAACTGTGAAAAGATGAGGGTACTGGCTGCGCTTATCCTGTTCGATCTCCCAAGTCGCCTCCTCGACTGGTTGACCCCTCTACTGGACCTTTACTGAAGCAATATTCTTAGACCTGAGCTTTTTGTCCTGCCTGCCCAAAATGGCTACTGGATCCTCAACATAAGATAGATCCTTGTCCAACTGGACTGAGCTGAAATCCAATAGATGAGTCGGAGCATCGTGATACTTCTGGAGCATAGACACGTGGAATATCGAGTGAACTCCTACTAGGTTGGGAGGCAAGGCAAGCTCATAAGCAACCTCCCCAACTCGCTGCAATATCTCAAAAGGACCAAAGAACCTCGGGCTCAGCTTGCCCTTCTTTTCGAACCTCATGACGCCCTTCATAGGCGATACCCGAAGCAAGACCCGCTCACCAACCATAAATGCCAAATCACAAACCTTACGGTCCGCATAACTCTTCTGCCTGGACTGGGCTGTGCGAAGTCTCTCCTAAATAACCTTCACCTTATCCAGGGCATCCTGGACTAAATATGTACCCAACAATCGGGCCTCGCCCCGGCTCAAACCATCCCACTGGGGACCGGCACCGCCTACCATACAAGGCCTCATATGGTGCCATATGAAGCTGGACTGGTAATTGTTGTTGTAAGCAAACTCTGCAAGTGGCAAGTATTGGTCCCATGACCCTCTGAACTCCATCACACAGGCACAGAGCATATCCTCAAGAATCTGAATTGTGCGCTCGGACTGCCCGTCCATTTGAGGGTGAAAGGTTATACTCAGCTCCATCCTAGTACCCAACTTCTACTGTACGGCTCTCCAAAACTGTGATGTGAACTGTGTACCTCTGTCTGAAATGATGGATACTGGAATACCATGAAGGCGGACAATCTCTCTGATATATATCTCAGCCAACCTGTCGGAAGAATAAGTGGTCAACACTGGAATAAAATGAGCTGACTTGGTCAATCAATCCACGATTACCCAAATAGCATCGAACTTTCTCAAAGTCCATGGAAGTCCAACTACAAAGTCCATGGTGATCCGCTCCCACTTCCACTCTGGGATCTCTAACCTCTGAAGTAATCCACCCGGTCTCTGGTGCTCACATTTGACCTGCTGACAGTTGAGACACTTGCCCACAAACCCAACTATATCCTTTTTCATCCTCATCCACCAGTAATGCCTCAAATCCTGGTACATCTTCGCGGCACCGGGATGAATGGAGTACCGCGAGCTGTGGGCCACCTCGAGAATCAACTCCCAAAGCCTATCTACATTGGGCACACAGATCTGGCCCTGCATCCTTATCACACTGCCATCACCAATAGTCACATCTCTGGCATCACCTCGTCGAACCCTGTCCTGAAGAACTAGAATATGAGGATCATCATACTGGCGCACCTGATACGGTCATAAAAAGAAGACCGAGAATCCACACAAGCTAATACCCGGCTAGGCTCTGAAATATCCAATCTCACAAACTGGATGGCTAAGGCCTGAACATCCAAGGCTAAGGGCCTCTCAGCTGCCGGAAGATATGCCAAACTCCCCAAACTCTCTGCCCGACGACTCAAGGCATCAGCCGCTACATTGGCCATCCCCGGGAGGTACAATATAGTGATATCATAGTCTTTAAGTAGCTCCAACCACCTTCGCTGACGCAAATTAAGGTCCTTCTGCCTGAGCAAGTGCTGCAAACTCCGGTGATCATTGTAGATCTCACAAGGAACACCATACAAATAATGACGCCAGATCTTCAGGGCGTGAATAATAGCTGCTAACTCGAGATCATGGACCGGATAATTCTTCTCATGTACCTTTAACTGTTTAGACGCGTAGGCAATCACCCTACCATCCTGCATCAAAATCGCTCCAAGGCCAATCCTCGAGGCATCACAATAGACAGTGTAGGACCCCGAACATGTAGGCAATACTAATATTGGGGCTGTAGTCAAAGCTGTCTTGAGCTTATGAAAGCTCTCCTCACACTCCTCGGTCCACCTAAATGGAGCACCCTTCTGGGTCAGCCTGGTCATAGGCACTGCAATGGATGAAAATCCCTCTACAAAGCGAAGGCAATACCTTGCCAAACCAAGGAAACTGCGGATCTCCGTAGCTGATGACGGTCTAGGCCAGCTCTGCACTGCCTCCACCTTCTTCGGATCTACCTTGATCACATCACAAGATACTACGTGTCCCAAGAATGCCACTGAATAAAGCCAGAATTCACACTTAGAAAATTTTGCATACAACCTCTTCTCCATCAAAGTATGAAGCACGGTCCTCGGGTGCTGCTCATGATCTTCCCAAGACCGAGAATATACCAGGATGTCATCAATAAACACAATGACGAAGGAATCAAGATAAGGCCGGAACATACTGTGCATCAAATGGATAAAGGCTGCTGGGGCATTGGTCAGCCCAAATGACATGACAGAAACTCATAGTGACCATATCTGGTCCTCAAAGCAGTCTACGGAATATCCGGCTCCCGAATCTTCAACTGATGATAGCCATAACGCAAGTCAATCTTGGAAAACACCCTGGCACCCTATAACTGATCAAATAAATCATCGATACGAGGCAAAGGATACATGTTCTTCACTATAACCTTGTTCAACTGCCCGTAATCAATACACATACGCATAGAACCATCCTTCTTCTTCTCAAATAAGACCGGAGCACCCCAAGGTGATACACTAGGCCTGATGAAACCCTTATCATGAAACTCTTGCAACTGCTCCTTCAACTCCTTCAACTCAAGAGGAGACATACGGTAAGGAGGAATAGATATGGGCTGAGTGCCCGGCAACAAATCAATGTCGAAATCAATATCTCTATCGGGTGGCATGCCCGGAAGATCAGCTGGAAATACATCTGGAAAGTTCCTCGCTACTGGAACTGACTCAACTGTAGGGGTATCAATACTGACATCTCTCACATAGGCCAAATACGCATCACACCCCTTCTCAACCATTCGCTGAGCCTTAAGAAATGAAATGACCTTGCGGGGAGTATACTCTAAGGTACCTCTTCACTTTAATCTCGGCAAATCTGGCATAGCCAGCGTCACTATCTTAGCGTGACAATCAAGAATAGCATAATGGGGCGACAACCAGTTCATGCCTAAGATAACATCCAAATCTACCATGCTGAGTAATAACAAATCGGCTCTGGTCTCAAAACCACTAAGAGCAATCAAACATGACCGATATACGCGGTCCACAGCGAGAGAATCTCCCACGGGATTAGATACATAAACAGGGGAACTCAAAGAATCCCGAGATATCCCCAAATGTGGAGTAAAATAAGAAGACACATATGAATACGTAGAGCCTAGGTCAAATAATACTCATGCATCCCTATGACAGACAGGGATGATACCTGTGATGACTGAATCTGAAGCAACGACCTCTGAGCGGGCTGGAAAGGCATAATACCTGGCATGGCCTCCTCTTCTAGGGCGACCTCGACCTCCCCGACCTCCACCTCGAGCTGGATGACCCGGTGGAGCATGTGAAGGCTGATAATTCTGTGAAGGTGCTCCACTCCTAGCTCTGGGGAAATCTCTAACCAGGTAATGTTTTTCACCACACTCAAAACAACCTCTCGGAGGACACGGCGGCTGAGGCTGACTCGGACCTGGCCTGCTGGACTGGCCGGTAATAGCACCTCGAGTAGGAGGCATACTGGATACTGGCAGTGCATAATAGGGCTACTAAGGTGTAAGAGGAGCTGGAACACCGCTGGCTACTAGAAGAGCTGAGTGAACATGGCTATTCACAAAACCCCCACCACGGCGTGCTGCTGGTGCACAAGCTCCTGAATAATGACCAGTCTCTCGAGGCCTCTTGGCCTCTCTCTCTTCTCTATCCCAGGAAAACATGCCCTTCACTCTCCTCGCAATGCTCACTGCCTGATGATAAGTGATGTCCATCTCTAACTACCTGGCCATACTGGTTCGAATACTAGGGTGGAGTCCCTCAATGAAGCGACGAACCCTCTCTCTGACTGTAGCAACCAGAGTCGTGCATGGAGAGCTAACTCACTGAAACGGACTGCATACTCCGACACAGTCATAGCACCCTAACGCAATTGCTCAAACTCTGCATGCCAAGCATCCCTGAGGCTTTAAGGAACATACTCACGCAAGAACATATCTGAAAACTGAGCCCAAGTGAGTGAGGCTGCCTCGCCCGGACTACTCAGCTCATAGGCACGCCACAACTGATATGCTGCTCCCCTCAACTGGAAAGTGGTGAAAGAAATGCCATTCGTCTCCACAATGCCCATAGTGTGGAGAATACGATGATACTCCTCAAGAAAACCCAGAGCATCATCTGAAAATAGTCCGCTAAAAGTAGGTGGGTGGTACTTCTTGTACCTCTCAAGTCTGAGCTGCTTTGCCTCAGAAGCAGCTACATGATCTCATGCTGAACCGGAGCCACTGGGGGCATAGGAAGATACTCTGGTTTCTCATCAACCTGGACCCTCTGCTCAGGAGTGCGGGCTGCCGGAGTCTGTGACCTTCCCCCGGCCTGAGATGTAGCGGGAGCTATCGGAAATAGTCCAACCTGAGCCAGAGTGCTTAACATGCTCATGAACTGAGCTAAAGTCTCCTGGAGGGCTGGAGTAGCAATAGGGATCTCCGGTGCTAGCCCTCTATCTGGAGCTGCTGGGGGCGCTTTTGACGCAGCTCTCGCAGGTGCTCGGGCTGCACCACGTGGTCGTCCTCTACCCTGACCCTAGCCTCTGGCGGCTCTGACAGGGGACTCGGGTGCCTGATCGTCGGTCTTCCCGGTACGAGTCCTCACCATGTGTGAGAATGAATAGAATAGAGTTTTAGAATTTTGATGCCAATAACTCGCACGACAAGGAAATCAAAGGAATATGATTGTTCTTAACAGTTACATAGCCTCCCGAAGATAAGTACGGACGTCTCCGCACCGATTCGCGAGACTCTAATAAACCGGCTTGTGACCAGCGACTCCTATGAACCTAGTGCTCTGATACCAACTTGTCACGACCCCAAATTTAACCCTCCATAAGGTGTCGTGATGGCACCTAGTATTGCGAAACATATAAAGAAAACACAATATTTTAAAGATAAACAACATATTGTGAATAGCCAAGAGTAGTACCACTCGGCATATACAAAATATTTTCCCAAGACCTGGAATATCACTAAGTCACAAGCTGTTATAATCTATGTAGCTCTATACAAAAGTCTGAAGGTAGTAAAGAAAGTCTCTAGGCGAGGGAGTAGAAGGGGACACCGAAGATCTGCGGACGCAAGCAGTAGTACCTTGAAGTCTCCTAAAATCAACAACACGCACTAACCCCGAGGCTGATAGCTCGCACCTGGATCTGCACACGAAAACATATGCAGGAAAGGGCATGAGTACACCACAATGGTACCCAGTAAGTGCCAAGCCTAACCCCGGTCGAGTAGTGACGAGGTCAGGTCAAGGCCCTACCGGAGTAAATATAAATTAAACAGTAAAAGATATAAGTAAAGTTTACGATAACACAGTTAAAGAAATTCTCGAAACATTAAAAGTTAAGGGAGCCCTCGGCTCAGAATAAGGTAAACACAGTGGGAAAACTCCAGGGATACTGTCCCGTAGTTCCAAATGAATATGCAGTACAAAGGGATCTCCCGGAATACGCCCGTAGTCCCAAAGTAAATATGCAATACTGGGGGATCTCCCGGAATACGTCCGTAGTCCCAAAGTAAAAATGCAATGGGATCTCCCGGAATACGTCTGTAGTCCCAAAGTAAATATGCAGTATATGGGGATCTCCCGGAATAAGTCCGTAGTCCCATTTTAAATATGCAGTGCTGGGGGATCTCTCGGAATACGTCCTAGTCCCAAAGTAAATATGCAGTACAAGGGGATCTCCCGAAATACGTCCGTAGTTCCAATTTAAATATGCAACCCAAGATGAAATGACAGGTAAGGCATCGAGTTATATACTTTATACTGGACACCGATAAGGGAAATATGGTCTTAACTAAGCATGGCACACAGAATGTCAATTAGGTAGTTAAAACACGTAAGCATGCTTCTGTAATCTAAGTTTAATAATTAAACGTATCAGTGCAATTTAATAAGGAAAAATAGTTTATGATTTAGAATGGAAAAAAGCGATTTTTGAAATAATAGCCTGTGTACACGGCGCCCACACATCAATTAATATCAAACATCCTAAGGGAAAGTCCCCAACACAAGATTAGGCAAGCCACTTGCCTCGAACCGCTCAAATCAACTCGATATCACGTTCTTGCCACGAGTATCCGACTCCAAATGGCCCATATTTATTCAAATTAATTGCATAATATAAATATAACTACAAGTAAATAATTTAGCTAATTAATTCGAAGCTAAAGCGTGAAATTAGGAAAAATTCCCCAAAAGTCTCCCCGGGCCCACGCCTCGGAATCGGATAAATATTAAAAATTATGAACACACATTCACTCACGAGTTCACTCGAACAAAAATCATCTAAATTCAACGTCAAATTCTCATTCAAATCTAGTCCGAATGACCTCAAATTTTACACACAGGTCACAAATGACAATACGAACCTACAACCACTTTCAGAATTCCATTCCGAGCTCGATATCAAAATTTCCACTATCGGCCGAAATCTCCGAAAAACTAACTTTCGCCAATTCTTGCTTAAATCTACTACAGACCTCCAAAACATATTCTGGACGCACTCCTAATCCCAAAATAGCTCAACGGAGCTAACGGAGTCAGCGGAATTCCATTCCGGATCCGTCTTCACATAGTTCCAACTACGGTCCAAACTCTAAGGCTTAAACTCACAACTAGGGACTAAGTGTCCCAAAACTCTCCGAATTCCATAACCAAACACTCCGACAAATCCCAAAAGCAAAAATAAATATAGGGAAAACAGATATTAGGAGATCGAGGCTCTAATTCTCAAAACGACCGACCGGGTCGTTACAGTAACTTTTGTTGGGTTCTGAGACGTGGGCCCTACTGACGATTTTTGAGTTGAATTTCAAATTTTGTTCGCAAATTAGTATTTTCATATGGAATTAATTGCTATAATTTGTTTTGATTGTATAGAATTAATTATGACTAGATTCTAGGCATTTGGAGGCCGATTCGCGAGGCAAAGGCATATTGGAATAAAGAATTACACGATTTGAGGTAAGTAACACTTCTAAACTTGGTTCTGAGGGTATATATCCCTGAATTACATGCTATATGAATTGTTTGGAGGTGAAGCACATGCTAGGTGACGAGCGTGTGGACGTGCACCATAGGAATTGTGACTTAAATAAATCCGTAAAGTTGCAAAATCAAAGAATCATGGCATTATTCACATGTTCCCAATGTGCTAGAGAAATTGAGCTGAAGCTCATATTAAAGATCATGTTTAGGCTACGTGCCGATATTTTGGGACCCATAGGGTCATGTTGCTGTTGAATTAATTGTTTTAAAATTTAAATTTCATACTCAGTCATGTTCATCCATTTGTGAGGATATTTATGGAATCGAGCTGCACGTTGCAGCAGGCCATATTGACTTTATATTTATTATTATATGGATCGGGGTTGAACGCCACAGTAGGCCTTATAGGCTTTATTATTATGGGATTGGACTGCACGCCGCAGTAGGCCATATTGGTTTTATATAGCGTTTGGGCTGATAGAGCACCTTCGGAGTCTGCACCTCCCACAGTGAGCACAGTTGATGTTTATATTCGGGATGGACTTCCCAGGGCATGGAGTTGCCTTATTTATTTATTTATTTATTTATCTTAGGGTTGGATCTTCCCTGGGCATGGATCTTGCCCGAATCATTTGTATTTCTGGGCTGGATTGGCTTTATATAGTATTGAGTGACTGATTGTCAGTTGATGTATATATATATATATATATATATATATGGGATGGATCTTCCCTGGGCTGGATTGGCCATATACAGTACTGAGTGATTGAGTATTTTGATATTGTGAGTACACGAGGTTTCTGCTGAGGTGTATCACTTACAGCACGTACAGTGGCATGTAGATATAGAGATGTCATATTCCTCATAACATTCAAAATTGATCTATTTTACTTGTACTGAGTTTAACTGTTGAACTTGAAAGCATGCCTACATTTCTGTACTGTTGTTTCTCTACTGGACTGTACCTGTGGAGATCGTCACTACATTAAGCCCAAAGGTTAGTCTTATTACTTTTTGAGTACATGGGGTCGGTTGTACTCATACTACACTCTGCACTTCATGTGCAGATCCAGGTACTTCTAGATACGTCGGTTGCTAGATTTTGGAGTTTCATCTGTTGGAGACTATCGAGGTTGTTGCTTGGCATCAGCAGACCCTAACTCTTTTTCCTTTCAGTTATTTGTACTATTCTATATTTCCAGACAGCGTTTTATCAGTCACACTATATTATCATTTAGATGCTCATATTCTCAGTGACACCGGGTTTTAGGAGTGTATTTATAACAATATTTGTGGGATTTTCTATTAAATTGAAATTTTATGTTTTCAAACTTAAAAGATTATTGTTATTTATTGAGGTTATTGGCTTGCCTAGTATTGAGATAGGCGCTATCACGACATGTGAATTTTGGGTCGTGACAAGTTGGTATCAGAACCTAGGTTACATAGGTCTCACGAGTCATGAGCAGGTTTAGTAGAGTCCTGCGGATCGGTACGGAGACGTTTGTGCTTATATTCGAGAGGTTGCCGAACCCTTATGAAAAACTTTCACATTCTTGTATTCTGTCGTGCGTATTTGTTGATTCCGGAAACTAAATTTCTGTAATTCTATTCTCTCACAGATGGTGAGGACGCGTACTATCGGATCGGATAGCCTACCACCAGTGCCACTAGTTAGGGCCACTGGAGGTCGGGATCGTGGTGGAGGCCGGGGCCGTGGTAGAGGTCGAGGTGTAGCTCGCACAACAGTTCGAGTAGCACCTGTAGAACCACAGTTGCTCCAGCTCAGGAGCAGGTTCCAGAAATAGTTGAGCCGGCGGGGTCAGCTCAGGCACCAGCTATGCCTATTGTGATTCCAAGCCTTCAGGAGGCTTTACCCTAGATATTGACTGTTTGCACTGGCCTTGCTCATGTGGTTTCGGCTCAGGCCGCACCAGCCACTTCTCAGGCCGGGGAGGTACTCAAACCCCAGTCGCCCGTACTCCAGAGCAGGTAGTGCAGGGACTCCAGATACCGGGGGCACTACATGTCCGGCCGGTTGCAGCTGCTCAGGCCCAGGTGGGTCCTATTATGAATGACGAGGAGCAAAAAAGATTAAAGAGGTATGGGAGACTCCGTCCTCCAACATTTAGTGGAACTGAGTCAGAGGATGCTCAGGATTTCTTGGACAGATGCTAGTGGATGCTTCGTACAACGGGTATTCTGGAGACCAGTGTGGTCTCATTTACTACTTTTCAGCTGACCGGAGCAGCCTTCAGATGGTGGGAGACTTATGAGAGGAGCACACCAGTTGGTGCAGCACCACTATCATGGCATGAATTCTCCGTATTATTTCTGGAGAAGTTTGTGCCACATACCCGCAGAGAGGAACTGTGCAGGAAGTTCGAGTATTTACGTTAGGAGGACCTGTCCGTGACCCAGTATGAGATGCGGTTTTTAGAATTGTATCGTAATGCAGTTTGGTTGGTTCCCACTAACAGGGAGAAGATCAGGAGGTTCATTAATCGCCTCAACCATTAGTTCCTTTTTGTTATGAGTCTGGGAAATGTAGCAGATGCTAAATTCGACGAGGTAGTTGATAGTGTTTGACGGTTAGAGATGGTCCGTACTCAGGAGCGTGAGGAGAGAGAGGCTAAGAGGTCTCGTGATCCAGGTAATTCTAGTGGTGTTCCTTCTGGGGGACAGTCTTATCACAGCAGGGGTTGACCTTATAGGCCCTCTAAGATGGCTCGTCCAGCTCATCGTGGCGCATCAGCTAGCCATGGTTCATATAGTGCTCGACTGAGTCAGTCTTCTCTTAGTGCACATCCAGCTCAGAGTTCATCTCGTGCACCATCAGTTCAGGGTTCAGCTGTACCAGGTTCTTCTGGTAGTTATTCTGGTTCTCGAGGTCCGCCTCAGAACTCGCCATCATTCTTCGAGAGGGATTGCTATGAGTGTGGGAAGCCGGGTCATGTGATGAAATATTGTCCCCGCCTTTTGCGAGGTCCAGTTTAGCAGAGGATTTAGGCTATGACTTCTGCACCAGCTGCTACGCCACCCGCCCAGCTAGGTCGGGGTGGGGCTTAGGCAGCCAGAGGTCTCCCAAGAGGGGGAGGCCGATCAGGTGGCGGCCAGGCCTGATTCTTTGCTATTCCTGCTAGGCCATATGCCGTTACTTCCGATGCAGTAATCACAGGTATTGTCTCAGTATGCCACAGGGAAGCTTCTATATTATTTTACCCTGGTTCTACATATACTTATGTATCATCATATTTTACTCGTTATTTGGATATGCCCCGTGAGTCCTTAGTTTTACTTGTTCATGTTTCTACATCGATGGTCGATACTATTATTGTGGACCGTGTGTATCGGTCATGTGTGGAAACTATTGGGGGACTGTAGACTAGAGTTGATCTCTTATTGCTTAGTAAGGTTGATCTCGATGTAATCTTGGATAAGGATTGGTTGTCTCCATGTCATGCTATTCTGGATTGTCACGCTAACACTGTGACATTGGCGATGCCGAGGTTGCCGAGGATTGAATAGAGAGGTTCTCTAGATTATGTTCCCAACAGAATAATTTCTTATTTGAAGGCCCAACGAATGGTTGGGAAGAGATGTTTGTCATATTTGACTTTTTTGAGGGATGTTGACGATGACACTCCTATTATTGATTCTATACCAGTAGTGCGATACTTTTTGGATGTATTTCCTCCAGAACTGCCGGGTATTTGATTTTGGTATTGACTTGGTGTCGGGCACTCAGCCCATTTCTATTCCTTTGTATCGTATGGCACCAGCTGAATTGAAAGAATTAAAAGAGCAACTTCACGAACTTCTTGATAAGGGGTTTCTTAGACCTAGTGTGTCGTCTTGGGGTGCACCAGTTCTATTTGTGAAAAAGAAAGATGGTACTATTCGGATGTGCATCGACTACATGCAGTTGAACAAAGTAACAATCAAGAACAAGTATCTTTTTCCTCGTATTGATGATTTATTTGACCAGCGTCAGGGAGCGAGGGTGTTCTCTAAGATTGATTTGAGGTCTGGGTATCATCAATTGAAGATTCGTGATTAAGATATTCTAAAGAAGGCATTCAGGACCCGTTATGGTCACTATGAATTTCTCGTGATGTCTTTTGGACTGACCAACGCCCCAACAATATTTATCCACTTGATGAATAATGTATTCCAGTCGTATCTTGATTTATTTGTCGTAGTATTTATTGATGATATCCTAGTGTACTCACGTAGCGAGGAGGAACATGCACAATATTTGAGTATTGTACTACAGAGGCTGAGGGAGGACAAAACTTTATGCCAAATTCCTAAGTCTGAGTTCTGGCTTAGTTCGATGGCATTCATGGGACACATAGTGTCTAGTGAGGGAATTAAGGTGGATCCAAAGAAGGTAGAGTCAGTTCATAGTTAGCCCAGGACATCTTCAGCTACTGAGATTCAGAGTTTTCTCGGCTTGGACTGTTATTATCGTCGCTTTGTGGAGAGCTTCTCGTCTATTGCGGCGCCTATGATTAAATTGACCCAAAAAGGTGCTCCATTCAGGTGGTCGGATGAGTGTGATGAGAGCTTTCAGAAGCTCAAGACTGTTTTGACCACAACTCCAGTTCTAGTTTTGCATTTAGCTTTAGGCTCTTATACACTATATTGTGATGCTTCTCGGATCGGTATTGGGTGTGTCTTAATGCAGGAGGGTAGAATGATTGCTTATGCTTCACGCCAGTTGAAGCCACATGAAAAGAACTACCTTGTTCATGATTTAGAATTGGCAATCATTGTTCATGCATTAAAGATTTGGAGGCACTATCTCTCTGGTGTTTCTTGTGAGGTATTTACAGATCATCGGAGTCTCCAACACTTGTTCAAACAGAAGAATCTAAATTTGAGGCTGCGGAGATGGTTAAAGCTGCTAAAGGACTATGATATTACTATTTTGTATCATCCCGGAAAGGCCAATGTGGTGGCCTATACCTTGAGTAGAAAGGAGCTAAGTATGGGTAGCCTTGCATTCATTTCTGTTGGTGAGAGACCTCTTGCAGTTGATGTTCAGGCATTGGCTAACCAGTTCATGAGCTTAGATGTTTCGGAGCCCAGTCGGGTTCTAGTTTGTGTGGTTTCTCGGTCTTCCTTATAGGACCGCATCAGAGAGAGCTAGTATGATGATCCCTATTTGCTTGTCCTGAAGGACACAGTTCAGCACGGCGATGCCAAAGATGTTACTATTGGATATGATGGGATATTGAGGATGCATGGTCGGATTTGTGTAACAAATATAGATGGAATGCGTGAGTTGATTCTTAAAAAAGCCCACAGTTCGCGGTATTCCATTCATCCGTGTGCCGCAAAGATGTATCAGGACTTGAGACAGTATTATTGGTGGAGAAGAATGAATAAAGATATAGTGGTGTTTAAATTATCAGCAGGTGAAGTACGAGCATTAGAGACCGGGCGAATTGCTTCAGAGAGTTGAAATTCTGGAGTGAAAATGGGAGCGAATTACCATGGACTTCGTAGTTGGACTCTCACAGACTTTGAGGAAGTTTGATTTTGTTTGGGTTATTGTGGATTGGTTGACCAAGTCCGCGCATTTTATTCTAGTTGGGACTACTTACTCTTCGGAGTGGTTGGCTGAGATTTATATCCGCGATATTGTTCGCCTTCACGATGTGCCAGTGTCCATCATTTCAGATCGGGGTACATAGTTTACATCATAGTTTTGGATAGCAATGTAGCGAGAGTTAGGCACACAGGTTCAGTTGAGTACAATATTTCACCCTCAAACGAATAGGCAGTCCGAGCGCACTATTCAGATATTGGAAGATATGTTACGCGCTTGTGTTATAGATTTTAGGGGTTCTTAGGACCAGTTTCAGCCGCTTGAAGAGTTTACCTCCAATAACAGCTACCAATCGAGCATTCAAATAGCTCTGTATGAGGATTTATATGGGAGAAGTGTCGGTCTCCGGTGGGTTGGTTTGAGGCCGGTGAGACTAGGCTATTAGGTACTGATTTAGTTCAGGATGCTTTGGAAAAGGTTAAATTGATTCAGGAACAATTTCGCATGGTGCAGTCTAGACATAAGGGTTATGCCGACCGGAAGGTTCGCGATGTTGCTTACATGGTAGGAGAGAAGGTACTACTCCGAGTTTCACCTATGAAGGGTGTTATGAGATTCGGAAAGAAGGGAAAGTTGAGTCCTAGGTATATTGGGCCTTTTGAAATACTTAAGAAGATTAGAGAGGTGGCTTATGAACTTGCATTGCCGCCTAGTCTATCGGGTTTTCATCCAGTATTTCATGTATCCATGCTCCGGAAGTATGTCGGAGATCCGTCTCATGTTTTGAATTTCAGTAAAGTGCAGTTAGATGATAATTGGACTTATGATGTGGAGCCGGTGGCCATTTTGGACCGGCAGGTTCGCAAGTTGAGATTAAAGAACATAGCTTCAGTGAAAATGCAGTGGAGAGGCTAACCAGTCAGAGAAGTTACTTGGGAGACTAAGCGGGAGATGCGGAGCAAATATCCACACCTATTTGAGACTCCGGGTATAATTATAAACTCGTTTGAGGACGAACGTTTGTTTAAGAGGGGGAGAATGTAACGACCTGGCCGGTCGTTTTGTGTATTACAGCCCAGTTCCCCCATTTGCTGCTTATCATGTACACAAGTAAAATTATGTGACTTGTTGGGGAGGTTTTAGAATGAATTGGAATATGTAGTTCCAAGATTTAAAGCTAGTTGAAATAGTTGATAGGATGTTGACATAAGTGTAAACGACTCCGGAATAGAGTTTTGATGATTCCAATAGCTCCGTATGGTGATTTTGGACTTAGAAGTGTGTCCCAAAAATTATTTGAAAGTCCGTAGTTAAATTAGGCTTGAAATGGAAAAAATAGGAATTTAAAATTTGGAAGTTTGACCGGGAGATTGACTTTTTGATATCGGGGTCGGAATCCAGTTTTGAAAATTTGAATAGGTCAATTATGTCATTTATGACTTGTGTGCAAAATATGAGGTCAATCGGACTTGATTTGATAGGTTTCGGCATCGAATGTAGAAGTTGGAATTTCTTAGTTTCATTAAGCTTGAATTTGGGTATGATTCATGTTTTATCATTGTTTGATGTGATTTGAGGCCTCGACTAAGTTCGCATGATGTTTTAGGACTTGTTGTGTATTTGGTTGAAGTCCCGGAGGCCTCGGGTGAGTTTCAGATGGTTAACAGGTCAAAATTTGGACTTAGAGGAAATTTGAAAATTCTGCCTTCAGGTGCAACCGCACCTGCGGATATTTTCACGCAGGTGCGAGCTCGCAGAAGCGAGCTTGGCATTGCAGAAGCATGAGGTCTGCAGAAGCGGACGAAAACTCACAGAAGCGTGTCCGCAGAAGTGGCACATCCATCGCAGAAGTGGAAAAGGGGAAGGGGCAGCTTCATCGCAGAAGCGAGTCCGCAGAAGCGGACTGCTGTCCACAGAGGCACCCTGAGCTACAGAAGCTTCGAAGCCGCGAGACCGCAGAAGCAGCCAAGTGAGCTGCATATGCAAAAGGCCCTACACAGAATAAAATCAGAGGGGTTTCGGGATTTTGGCATTTTTGGTCATTTCCAACACGGGTTCAGGCGCGTGTTCAGAGAGAATTCACGGGAAAACTTGAGGTAAGTCACTTATGATCATTGTTAGTCAATAATATTGAATTATCATCGAATATTCCGACTAGATTACATGTTTTTGAGGTGAAATTCGATGATTTGGGCCTAGGAATTTGAAAATACGATTTAAGGATTTGAAGGTCGAGTTGATGTCGGAATTTGGCAAATTTGCTATAGTTAGACTCGTGGTTGAATGGGCGTTCATATTTTGTAACTTTTGTCAAGTTCTGAGACGTGGGCCCCACTAATGATTTTTGAGTTGAATTTCGAATTTTGTTTGAACATTAGTATTTTCATATGGAATTAAGTTCAATAATTTGTGTTGACTGTATCGAATTAATTTTGACTAGATTCGAGGAGTTTGGAGGCCGATTCGCGAGGCAAAGGCATATTAGAATAAAGAATTACACGGTTTGAGGTAAGTAACACTTCTAAACTTGGTTCTGAGGGTATAAATCCTTGAATTACGTGCTATATGAATTGTTTGGAGGTGACGCACATGCTAGGTGACGGACGTGTGGGCGTGCACCATAGGAATTGTGACTTAAATAAATTCCGTAGAGTTGCATAATCAAAGAATCATGGAATTATTCACATGTTCCCCACGTGCTAGAGACATTGAGCTGAAGCTCGTATGAAAGATCATGTTTAGGATACGTGCCGATATTTTAGGACCCACAGGGTCGTGTTGCTGTTGAATTAATTATTTTAAAATGTAAATTTCATACTCAGTCATGTTCATCCATATGTGAGGATATAGTATGGAATCGAGCTGAGGCCATATTGGCTTTATATTTATTATTATATGGATTAGGACTGCATGTCGCAGCAGGCCTTATAGGCTTTATTATTATCGGATCGGACTGCACGCCATAGTAGGCCATATTGGCTTTATATAGCGCTTGGGGTGAAGGAGCCCCTCTGGAGTCTACACCCCCATAGTGAGCGTAGTTGATGTTTATATTTGGGATGGACTTCCCAGGGCATGGAGTTGCCATATTTATTTATTTATCTTAGGGATGGATCTTCCCTGGGCATGGATCTTGCCCGAAGCATTTATATTTTTGGGCTGGATTGGCCATATATAGTACTGAGTGACTGACTGTCAGTTGATGTGTATATATATATATATATATATATACACATCAACTGACAGTCAGTCACTCAGTACTATGGGGTGGATCTTCCCTGGGCTGGATTGGCCATATACAGCACTAAGTGATTGAGTATTTTGAGATTGTGAGTACACGAGGTTTCCACTGAGGTGTATCACTTACAGCACGTACAGTGGCATGTAGGTATATAGATGTGATATTCCTCATAATATTCAGAATTGATCTATTTTACTTTTACTGAGTTTAACTGTTGAACTTGAAAGCATGCCTACATTTCTGTACTAATATTTCTATACTGGACTGTACCTGTAGAGCTCGTCACTACTTTCAGCCCAAAGGTTAATCTTGTTACTTATTTAGTATATGGAGTCGATTGTACTCATACTACACTCTGCACTTCATGTGCAGATCCAGGTACTTCCAGATACGTCGGTTGCTAGATTTCGGAGTTTCATCTGTTGGAGACTATCGAGGTTGTTGCTTGGCATCAGCAGACCCTAACTCTTTTTCCTTTTAGTTGTTTGTACTGTTCTATATTTCCAGACAATTATTTATCAGTCAGACTATGTTATCATTTAGATACTCATGTACTCAGTGACACCGGGTTTTGGGAGTGTATTTATAACATTAATTGTAGGATTTTCTATTAAATTGAAATATTATGTTTTCAAACTTAAAAGATTATTGTGATTTATTTAGGTTATCGGCTTGCCTAGTATTGAGATCGGCGCCATCACGACATGTAAATTTTGTGTCATGACAACATCATACGAACTTAGTCGAGTCTCTAAATCGCATCAAACAACGCTAAAAATACGAATCGCGCATCGATTCAAGCCTAATGAACTTTAAAACTTCAAACTTCTACATCTGATGCTGAAACCTATCAAATCAAGTCCGATTGACCTCAAATTTTGCACACAAGTCATAATTGACTTTTCAGACCTACTCCAACTTCCGAAATCGGAATCCGACCCCAATATCATAAATTTCACTCCCGATCAAACTTCCCAAAAATCATCCAGCTTTCCAACTTTCGCCAATTGACGCTAAAATGAACTACGGGCCTCCAATTCAACATCTGAACACGTTCCTAAGACCAAAATCATCCTACGGAGCTATTGGAACCGTCAAAACTCTGTTCTGGAGTCGTCATCACATAATTCAAGCTACGGTCAATTCCTAGAACTTAAACTCCTAATTTAGGGACTATGTGTCCCATTCCACTCCGAAACCAAAAACAAATCTTCCCGGCAAGTTACGTAACCCAAAAATGAAATAGTGGGAGTGATAAATAGGGGTTCAGGACTAATACTCTCAAAACAACCGGTGGGGATGTTACAGTAGTCTTCGTTTTGTTTGGATTGATGAACCTTCATCTTCACTTTTTGGCAAAGTGGCACCCATAAACGGATTTGATAAGTCTTTACTGACTACCGTTTGAACCAGAATACTTGTGATCCGATACAGTGGATTTTATTGCATTCATTGGGGTTCGCACACCCTTCTCATCCATTTTATTTTGAGATTGAGATGGAGAACTCAATTGTTGTAGACCACACCTTTGCTGAGAGACAACCTGAGTCTGGGATTGCCCTAACTCAAACTTTAGTGCTTGGAGTCTATGTTCTAATACCTTCACCTGCTCCACCAGTCTTGCTTTTTCTTGTACTAAAATCTCGTTTCTGTTGGTTGAGTCTTTTGAAGGCTTCGGTCATTGAGGAACAATGATCAAAGAAAATTATCTTGTTTGTATCTTTTTGAATGTTATATTGAGGAATGTTTTTTTTTGGGTTTTGTCAGAGTGCTGGAGAGATATAGTAATTTGGTCCTAGTATACCTCTTGCATAGTCTAATGCTTCAATAAAATAATTAAAACATTTGAAAAGAGGTTTTCCTAAATCCTTTATAGAGTCTAAACTTCTAACCACGTTAAAAAATACCATTTGTCTTACCATGTATTACCACATAATATTTAAATTTTCTTTCTTGGCTCTTGACTGTAAAATATTGGCATAAAGCATTTAGAACTGCTATAAAATATTTGGTGTCTTTTTTATAATATGCTATCCATAAATTACCTATCAGGCATCTATGTGTTCTATCGATTATACATTATGCTAAACTCTAAATGACATATTTGACGGTGGAAAGAATATTAAACTATGTTTTTCAAACCATATTCTATCCATACTAGTCTGCTCTACAAATGCTTGTTGCTTAAATTGAAAATTACCTAACATTGTCTGAAAATATGTGTCTGAGGGTGAGGCTTTGATGCCCTTTCCCTTATCTTCTGTAACGACCCAACCGGTCGTTTCGACTTTTAGAAACGCATTCCCTAAAATAAAACTCCCTGAACATGCTTTTATTAATTTATTGACTCGCGGGGATGGTTGGTTCGGGATTTGGAAGTGTTTGCACAATTTTGACTTTGGTCAACAGTTTGAAAAATATGACCTTGGAATCGGGATTTGATGGTTCCAATAGGTTCGTATGATTATTTCGGACTTGGGCGTATGTTCGAATCGGGTTTTGAATAACCCGGGAGCGTTTTGGCGCTTAATAGTGAAAATTAACTATTTGAAGGTTTAAAATTTTTTAAATTTGGTTTGGAGTAGGATTTTGAGTAATTTAAGTCCGTTTGAAATTTCGATTTTGGGAATAGTTCCGTATATTGATTTAAGACTTGCACGCAAATTCTCATGTCATTCCGAATAGTTTAAGTATATTTCGGCTCATTGGAAGTAAATTGAAGAACTTGAAATTCTTAAGTTTGAATCAATTTGGTTTAGGGTATGATTCTTAGATTTGATGTTGTTTTACGCATTCCAAGAGTTCGAGCGAGTCCGTTTTATGATTTCAAACCTGTTGGTATGTTCGGGTGGGACCCCGGGGGTCCCGAGTGTTAACCGGACGAGGCTCGGACCAATTTTGGGAAATTGAGCAAGGACTGAAGCTCCCAGCTACTGTCATAATTGCACCTGCGCTTGGACAGCCGCAGGTGCGAACGAGAGAAACCTGCCCAGCCATCGCAGATGCGAAGCATTTGGCGCACCTGCGAACACGCAGGTGCGATGGCCTTGTGCGCAGAAGCGGAAAAATGCGCAGGTGCGGAGGGATGTGCGCACTTGCGCTTGTGCAAAAGCGAGCATTTCTTCCGCAGGTGCGGAACCAGGAAAAGAAGGAAAATGTGCACCTGCAAGGAATTTCCACAGGTGCAAAAGCCGCATGTGCGGTACTCCTTCCGCAGGTGCGAAAACCTTATCTGGGCAGAACCTTAAAACGGGCGAAAACTCAGTCCATTTCTTTCTATTTTTCATCCATTGTTGGGCGATTTCAGAGCTCTTTGTGAGGAGTTTCAACTATGAACTTGGAGGTAAGTTAATTCTACACCATTTGAGTTAAATACATAGATTATAAGTAGATTATAACTATTAAATCTTAGAAATCAAAGAGTTAGATGAAAAACCTAGATTTTTATAAAAATGAGATCTTGACCACGAAAATAGTTATGGAATTGGGTAAAAATTATATATTCAAGTTCTTGAGATTATGGGTAACGTTTTCATCCAACAATTTCCAAAATCCGAGCACGTGGACATGGGGTGAATTTTAGAAATTTTACTATTTTGGATAGGGTAATTTATTTAATAGATGAATTTCGAATTTATTGAACATATATTAATTATTTTATATAACTTTTGGATAGTTTCGGATTTTTCGGCATCAAATCGAGCATTTTACGCGACGCTATAATTGAAAAGTGGACTTTGAGACGAGATGAGTCTCTTGTCTAATCTTGTGAGGGGGAAATTACCCCATAGGGATTAAATTGAATAATTGTTGCTAATTGCGGGGGCTACGTACGCACGAGGTGACGAGAGTCCATGTGTAGCTACTATTAATGCTAAAGTCCGGGTAGTTTAGGACTCAACGCATGGATTACTTGTGTAAATTGTATTCCTTGATTAATTAATATTAATTGATATATATGAATATCTTGTGAATTATTAGATAAAGATATTAAAGGATAGAAATTTCCTATGCTTGATTTTCTGTTTAAATCAATTAATTGTTAAAATAAATTGTTCTCCTCCCGAATTTATCTCATAATAAATATACTCTCCTTCCGGAGGTACATAAGAAAAATGTCCTCCTTACTTGTGGAGCAGGACGAACGCCTCGGCAGGATAGATGCATCTATGGATCGCGCCGCACGTCCCTCGGCAGTGTACACGACACTCTGGATCGGGTCATACATCCTCGGCAGAAATCGTGCTTAATAATAATAATTATATGATACTTTAATAATTTATTTTAGCTTGCGAAGCTAATTGATAAATTGGAAAATCCTTGGAATTAATGAATTAGTATTCTTGCTTGTTAAGAATTAATTGTTATTCTTGTAAATGAGATTTAATTGATAAATTAAAAATTTATTGAAATTGAATTGCAGCTTGTAAAGCTATTTGATAAATTTGAAGTTTTATTGAAATTGCATGATTTAAATAAATAAATTGTAAAATTGTTGCATTTGAAGGATTTTTATTATTTCTGCTAATTGAATAAAATTATTGTTAACTCTCTGAACCATGCTGATTTGAATAATTATAATTTATTCCAATTATTATTATTGACCCATAGTGAGTGTCAAAGTCGGCTATTTCGTCTCTACCACTTCGAGATTAGGCTTGATACTTACTGGGTACACGTTATTTTCGCACCCATACTACACTTGCTGCATATTTTATTGTGCAGGTACATATATGTATAGCGGCCTTGTGGGCACAGAGGTGTGGTTAATAATTGTGGGGACATAGGTGAGCAGCATTCTATATTACGATCCGCAGCTAACAGAGTCTCCTTCGGAGTTATTATATTTTTCTGTCTAATTTGTATTCTGGACAGATGCTGTATTTTATTTTTTATTTCCTAGTAAATACTCATACACTTGTGACACCGGGTTTTTGGGAATGGTTGTGAATTGTTTAGAAATTTAGTTTCTAAAAATATTTATCATTTACTCTATGAGTTTTATCTCTACAATTTCATTGAAGAAATTTTTATTTCAAAAATACTAAAATGGGTAATTAGGTTAATTGATTATGGTTGGCTTGCCTGACAGTGGTGTCCGGCGCCATCACAACCTTTAATTGGATTTTGGGTCATGACAACATGGTATCAAAGCACTAGGTTCACGTAGGTGTCATGAGTCATGAGCAAATCTAGTAGAGTCTTGCTGATCGGTACAGAGACATCGGTGCTTATCTTCGAGAGGCTACAGGGCTGTTAGGAATACTTTCCTTTTTGATTCCTCTTCGTGCGATTCGATTCCTTTGAGGCTTATGCCTACATTTTCTTTCTATGTAATCTTATGCGAAGTGAAGAGCTTGTTATAAATTGGGGGATCGAGGAAATTCTTAATAGTACTACAGATGTACTGCGGGATGCTTCTCCCTATGTAATTAATTGGTCTATTATCGTCGCCTTGCGGAAGGCCGCTCTATCGTTTCAGTTCAGTATTAGTACTACCTAAGGTTTGAGATTTGTCATTGATTGTTATGACGATTCATGCGTTGTTATCGCATAGTGTTTATGTAATGGTATAATGTCTGTCTATGTGTCAGGGCAGTAAACGACTTGAAATAAGGGTTTTCTCAGTACATGATTCAAAGGTTCCATATTGTAATTCCAGTAGAGAAAAGGCAATCGAACTATGAATGTTCAGGTTTGGGGTTAATGGAGTAGCGAAGCTTGATATTTTCGAGTGTGGTAGAATTCTCAATTTTGATGTGGTGCCATCGTCTTGTAAAATGCGTTAAGGTTAGCCGGTGTTATGGTTTTCTTCAACTCGCCTTCACGATGGGGTGTTAGGAATTTTTATAGGGGAAACAGTCGTTAGAGATCACAGTGTGAAGTGATTCAGGATCGAAGCAGCATTTCTAGTGTTGATGTCTCAAGAAGGATGATAGTCAGAAAGGTTTAAAGCTGGTAATGAGCTATTGGTTCAAGTGCTATAGAGACGGATTTTGAGTTAAAACAACAACTGAGCAGCGAAGGATGAGGAAGGACATGTGGTAGGTGCCTTGCGGTAGTTAGGCTCCAAAAAGGCCAAGTGTAAGAAAACAGAAGTAGAGTAGTTGCTTAAAGGAGATGGTTGACCAAAGTGGGAGAGTGCCAAGGTAGCACATGGGTTACGTGGTAGGATGATTACACGTCTTGAGGAACGTTTGGAGTGATTTGGGATGTAGAATGGACAATGACTAGGTCTACTAACTTAAGTTGTAATATTAGCTGCTATATTGAGGAAGATTGGATACAACAGGAGGGAGTTGCTTGATATGAAGAAGGATACAACATGATTTTGGATTGGAAGGTATTGTCACACCTCTAGTTGATGTCCATAAGGAGTGAACGGACTGGTGCAGCTGGTGAATAAGCCTGGACTCAGGATGATCTACTGATTTCGTAGTAATTGCACCCAGTGCAACGACGTTTGAATATGTCGGCATGTAATTTCCACAGGTGGGTTATCTCCTATGAGTAGGTTAGCAGTTGCGTGGTATTGACGAAGCTTCCGGTAAGAAATTTAATATGTAAATGTGGCTAGTGGTTTGGAGTATTTATTAAAGGTTAATAGAAGAATTTCGAGAAAATTTGTCGAGTTGCGTGTGCAGGATCATGTCAACAATGAATAAAGAATCTCGGTGGATTCCAACAATTTTGTAATTGTAGCTTCAAGCTAAGTGGGAGAGCCCAACCGTCTATGATTGGATTGCGTAGTGTCAACTTGTGCGGTTTCTAGTTATCGGTGTATTGGTGGGTCATTGCAACTAAGGAAAGAAAACATCAGCGGTAATTTGAGCAAAGTATTTGGGGAATGTGTGCCATATTTGGCCTTATTAATTCATATTCAGGTTTTTGGAAGACTCAGAGTTTATGCTTCGTATAGATGTAATGCATGGGAAAGTGAAATAGTCCGATGTTTCCTTGATAAAGTGTCCACGTGCTAGCGGGGCCTTGGAATTGATCATGTTTGGGTACAAGTCAGAGCAAGTGACTCTCAATAACGGTCCTAGTGGATTCAAAAATTTAAAGTGTGGTATCTAAGGATCTCGAGTCTATCGTTTGGTTGAGTATCGAGCTTTTGCAGCAGATTATAAAACGGGGCTTGGAGTACTCTATGTTATCTTCAGGTTGTGGTGCAGCATTAGATAAACGGAAGAAAATAACTTCGGATTCATAAAAGAAGTATCAGTATGGGTGTACCAATTGACGATGTGAAAGTGCGCACAAGGAGGGATATGAGATGATTAGTAGGTTTTGAAACAGCATGGTCTCGTGAAATAAGGTTGCCCGGGATGAGTACGGATTTGAGTTCATGATGTAATGAATGGAGCTATTATTATTTCTAAGGCAAGTTGAGAATAAATTGAGAAAAGATGAGTCGGTTAACAATGGCTGAATCGACATGATGCTGGCAATGATCAGTTTCTTCATCGCATTAAATTATGCGTGTGATTTGTGGCGGTACGTGTGAGGCTTGACGGCCGCCGTAATTGATTGTATTTGGAGGAATTCAAATATTATGACGTGTTATGTGTAGAGGGATCCCAGAAGAGTTATGGTGGTTTAGACCACTACTTGAGGCTGGTATATTCTACGGATATAGGAATTCAGTCACGTGTTGCAATGGTTCTCTTGAAATGAGTTAAGAAGAAGGTTTCTATATGATGAAGTGTTTACCCTATTAGTGGTTCGGGAGTTATGATGGAATTCTTGTACTCCTGCGCATTGTCATGGTTAAGTGCACTAAGTAGTATGGGATTTGAAAGTTGAGGATTCAAGATTTGGGTTCGGTGTTGACAAGGATGTCATGAGCTCGGATGAGCAGGAAAAGGATTTAGATGTTTAAAGTAAGATGGTATTGTTTTTGGCATCATCTTAGGTCGATGTCAGGTGTAAGAGACCTTATGTATTGATTTGTGGATTCTTGATATGTTTTACAGCATTAGTGTAATCGGTAGCATGGATGTGCAGACTTGTTACCTGGTGCGAAAGGTCGTGGGAGCATGTCTCACGGAAAGATTATGTAAGAGTGACATGTAGTCACTTGATTGAGTGAAGATTGAAACCAAGTATGAAGATTGTCGTAATATCGTTGATTCGAGAATTTATGCCTGGAGGGCGCTCGGTTCATTTGGTTGTGGACTGTAGAAGTTTGTTCCGATTATGATGGCTATTCTTCTGTGTTATGGGGAAAATGGTTATTATGGATCCTTGAAAGGTTATTAGCCTAGTACGGTGCGATTAGAATTGGCTTGAGGTCTGTGGATGGATTTAAATACGAATACAGGCTCTATATCAGGCCGGATGTGTTCATTTCAACATAAAAACTCCCTATGGAGGAGTATTCGAACGCTGGATGTCGTTTCGTCGTCGGTTATTTCATGTACTACTATATTGTGCCGTGTGAGTTATGAAACGGCTTGATAAAATTCTTATGTGTCGAGGTTCCGTGTAGCGATGGTGTTATGTAAGCAGTATGGCTCTCGAGATTCAGATCATATATCACACCTTAGTTGTGCTTGAGTTTTGTAGCGTATGG
>AWOL01S0080743.1:0-14906 GCA_000715115.1 Nicotiana otophora | reverse complement strand
AGGCATATCATGAGAGATTGTCCCAGACTTGGGAGGGGTGGATTTCATCAGAACACTCCAACTGCAAGCTTTATTCCAGCTGATACTCTACGTGCACAGTCAGCTAGAGGTGGAAGACAGGCGGGTAGTGGGCGCCTAAGAGGTGGAGGCCCGACCCGTTGATATAATCTCTATGATTTGGCTGAGGCCAATACGCCAGATGGTGTCGTTACAAGTACGATCCTGATTTTGTTATAAAAGGATATTTTCCCTTAATTTGATTCGGTTCTGAATGTTGAGAAGAGTCCTCCTATTATGCTTCGCTTATGGGTGAGCTTCGTAATTTCGTGACCCACTTATATGTTTATCCCTGTTGGGAGATTTGAAGATGTGAGCCCGTGTCTGTCATTTTTATTTTTGGGCACCATTGAAGACTATAAGTCCAAAAGTAACTTTTATTATTCATTACAGTGGGTTCGATGTGTTTTGGAATAATTGATTCCAATTTTATGAATTATATGCCCTACCGGTATGAGGGTTCATTATGTGTTGTGAAAACTATTTATGAAATATATTGAAAAAGAGAAAGAAAGGAAATTGAAATGTCAATTGGCACAATGTGCAAAATACTTGTGATTCAGAGTTGAGGACGAGATCCTCGCATTTTTATATGATGTGAAATATTTAAACCGGGCTACAAGCCACAGTGGAAGTTATATAAGGACGAGGTCATTGTGGTGAAATATTTATGAGTTTAATATTCTCCCCTTGTGAAATTAATTTGTACAATAATATTAATAGGGAGTCATGCCTGTTAGGCTTATTTGATAATTCTCATATATTTTTCTGTTCATATTCATACATTTTCGTGCTATAAACATTGAGTTTTAACCTATGAGATGAGTGCTCAGGTGGCTTTAAATGTGACTCATTAATCCGAATAAGTAATCATGAGGTCTTCATGCCTCACATTTTGTTGCCAGTGTTGCAAAATTCGAAATGCGGTGGTGGTTAATATGATATTAATTGATGATGCTGGAATTAGCTATGAACTGCTTTTAAGATAAGAGATGTGGTGATGAACATACATATGATGTGCTTCATGTCCTGATATCATTATGATAATGCAGTGCTTGTAATGCTGAGATTGGTGTTATTGATATATATCTTGTGATATTTTATTGGGTTGTGGATGTATTGTTAGGAGCTGTTTTGGTGTTACTCTGGTAGGTGGATAGGCCCGTTTACAGGGGAGACTCTGCCAAAATTTCTGAAAAATTTGGGAGTTAGTAAAATTTGGAGGATTGAGATTTGCAAAGGAAGAGATAAATTATGTTATATGTTTGAGGGCGAATGATCCTAAGCGGGTGGAGAATGTAACACCCCAGAAAAATTTTGAAGAATTTCAACACTACCAAGAAAGTTGATGTGTGCGTAGGCACGAGTTGTTATAGCCAATTGAGACTAATACCGTGCGTGGTTGTGAAAATCAGGCCTTTGAAAATGTTGGAGTGTAAGAAATTGATCTTAAAGTTTACAAATATGGATAAAAGTAATAATCTCAAATGAGATGGTGTTGTTGGGCTTATCTCCAATGCAGTAACGTGGGATCAACCGTGAGTATATGTGTAAAAGTAAAAAGGGCAAATATATAGACGGCCCCTTAAACTTGGCTCCAGTTTCCATTTTGACACCTTAATTTAGCGCTTTTCTTATTGAACACTTTAATTATATTTTGGTGTATACCATTTAAACACAACACATGTACGGCCAAAGGAGCGTTATGTCCACACATGATAAGCGCGTGAATGTTATTAATATTTGCTTAGGTGGATATTCCAATGGTAAAAATAAAACCCACCCGTTAGATCCACTTTAAAACACCCGATTTTCCCATTTTTTTCTCTCAAGAATGCTCTAATTCCTCTTTCGTCTTCTTCTCTTGAAAATTCGCCATTTTCCCTTCTACTGAAGTTTAAGTGCCCAAGCTTGAATCTTGATCTGATTTCTTCCTCATATTTCTCGTTTATCAGTTCCATGCACAAAAATCAACAAGTTCTCGCAATGGAATGAAAATTTGCCACTGTGGATTTAATGTGCCACTGACTATATCATGGTCATCTGCAAACGCAGGTCACCGATTTTATGGTTGTAAATTGGTAAGTCGATCGTATTGTTTTTGTTAGACCCTTAAATTTCTTAATAAATAAATCTATTTTTAATTTTTTTGGCCGCATTTCTTTTTGAATTTTGTAGGGTCGAGGTGACTGCAAATATTTCAGATGGCATGATGATGAAATGCGTGACCAAGCTAAGAGGGTTATACGGGGTCTGTTGAAGAGAGTCGAAAGAACTGAGAAAACAGTTGCGCGGTTGAAGTGGTTATTTGTTGTGGTGGTGGTGCTGTTTCTATGGATTTGGCTTTGGTGATGCTGGTGGTTTGAAGAACAATGTAGTATTTTTATGATATGCTGGTGTTAATAGTGTTGTAGTTGCTGCTATTAGTTCAAGAAAAATGTAGTATGTCGGAAGTAGGTACTAGGAATTTGGCCTTTTGTTAATGTACACTATCTTGTTATGAATGAAATGGAAATGACCAATTTTTAATGCAAATTTAAGTTCAGCTGCACTTCCATAATGTGTTATGAATGAAATGCAAATTCATGAATTGAAAACATAACTGCCTAAATATTCCATTGCATAATGTGATAGACTAGCATTACGTCCAAGCTCAAAAATAGAGCATTGTTTTGGTCTACAAATTACAAAAAACATAGCATTATTTTTCCAAACATATAACTACCCAAACTAGTAAACTCTAATGGAGCATAACTGCCCAAACAAAAAACTGGTAGTGACATCTTAGATAACATAAAAACTGGTCTGCTTCACAGTGTAGATGCAACTGAACTTGTTTGACTTGAAGAACCTTTTTTCCTTGCTACACTCATTTGCTGAAGTTGTGACCTTGTCACTGCATGTTTTCCTTTAAACTTGACCAAATAGGTGTACGGCCCCTTAAACTTGGCTTCAGTTTTCATTTTGACACCTTAGCTAAGACCATTACCTATTGAACACTTCAACCCAAATCAATGTATGCCTGTTAAACACAAAAACTGATATGGCAAGAGAGTTGTATTTCACTCCCTCTTACGCACGTGACTTTAATGGGTTTGATATTATGTTTTTTTTTGTTTAAATCAAAATTGACTTTTTTTTCTAAAGACCACCCATAACCACCTGATCCCAGATGAGTAACGAAAGCAGAAGAAGAAGAACAATAAATTTTATTGCCGAAATTAATGGAGATCGCCGGAAAAGTCAGAACTCCGGCCAGGTCCAAAGAGGCGACAAGCAACAGTAATATGTTATCAAGGTTTTAACATTTACACACCAACCACGAAATCAGTAATAGACAGAACACGAACGAATCTCCCATACCACAACAATGGAAGACCAGAAATGGTGATAAATGTCGTCGATTTTAATGGTAGCCCCCGAAATATTAAATGTATGGTTACTTCTTTCATTTCTACTCTTTTATCAGTTAAAACAACAACGAAACAGAATAATAAAGATGAAGGAGGAAAGGAAATGAGCAATGGCCGGTGGTTGCTAGAATCGCCGAATTCTTTTTTGTTTCTTCCCTTTTTTTTTCTCAACTTGGATTTTTTCTTCTCCAGTTACCTAAAAGAAGGGATTTTCAACCCAAAAAAGAAAGAAAAAAAATTGACATAAATTTCTCCCTTCCCCAGATCTGAAAATCCAAAAACGGTACTTGTGTTTTTTCCTTTTGGCAGATGAAAACGGTAGTCTTATGGTAGTTGAAGAGCCAAGAAGATTGGGGAAGGCGGAGGTGGGTTTCTATGGAAGGGGCTGGTGGGATTCCATGGAATGAAAACAGAAAGGGGGTGGTTGGGAAGAAGGTGACGATGGGAGGGGGTGTTTAAAATAAATCTTTTTTGTTTTCAAAACTTCTTTTTGACAATTTGGACCCAAATGCCATGTGTCTCCCTCTTATTTGTCATTTTGCTAAGTCATTCATGTGTGAATTACATGCACCTTATTGTTTTTACTGGTTATGAGTAAAGTGTTCAATAGATCATTTTATATAATATTAAAGTGTTCAATAGGTAATGGGCTTAGTTAATGTGTTAAAATGGAAACTGAAGCCAAGTTTAAGGGGTCGTATGCCTATTTGGCCTTTAAACTTCAATCCGGGGGGCTTAAATCCAATGTCTATGTTAGTTGCAAATGTATCCTTGAATGTCCCAGCTGATATGACTCTCTCAGATGATATACCAAGCTGTAAAATACAATGAATTAGTAAAAAAACAGAATAATTCCAGCCCACAAAACTGCATTATAATAAACTATACACCCTTACATTCAGGATAGTAGTTCCAGTCATAGTGTAAGTGAAAATCCCAAAACCAGTATGCCTTGGCCTTTTATGTCTAATGGTTACTGCATTAGCCGAGCCTCCTCCTAGTGTAGTTCCTCTTCCTTTTCCCTTACCTAGTCCATGGCCTCTTCCTCTTCCTCTACCAAGACCAGTTGATTGGTTGTTTCTTTGTCTTTTAACAACACTTATATCCTCACATATAGAGGATGGATTGCTTTGTTGAGATGGTATTTCCTGAGATGATCTTGGTGGATGTGGGGGCATATTTTGACTTTGTTTAGTAGTACTTATTGGAACATGCTGATAGAAGTAAAAGAAAAGAATATCAGAATTACAAAAAAAGAATGTAAAAGACAGAATTACAAATATCAGAACTTACCCCTTCCCTGCATCCAGATTTGTTGTGTCCTGTTTGTTGGCAGTTTGAACAAGTCATCTTTACCCCTTTCTTTGATAGTTTACCATATTTTTTTCTTGGTTCATCCTTGGCTTTTCTCATACATCTCTTTGGTCTACCTGGCATAGGTTTAGGTTCCGGAGGCTCTATAGATGGATTTGTTGAATCCGACCATATCTTCATGTTGGGAATTGGTTGAATGAAATGCTGATAAGCTTTAAGGAAAGTTTCCTTTCTATACCAGTGGGCAACATAATCATCTGGGTCCATTTCTCTATCATAGAATGCACATACTGCATGTTGACATGGAATGCCCCTCAACATCCATGATCTACAAGTACATGTCATGGTCCTAAAATCAACAATGAATCTGTACACACCTTTATCAACTTCAAACCCATGTTCTGCATTTCACATAACCTTACACCTCCTAGAAAAGGCTTTGTTCTCTTCCAGTATCATCCAAGCCATTGGTGCAATGTCAGTAACCCAAGTCTCAGCAAACTTCCTCATTTCAATGGTCATATTCATGATTTTATGTCTAATTTCTTCCAATATAGTTATAACAGACTTGTGCCTAGGACCTACTATCCAGGAATTGAATGTTTCACACATGTTATTCTCAATGACATCACACTTTGAATCTTCTCTAAAGTATGCCCTACACCAATACTCGTTATCATACTTCAACAAGTCTTCACATATCTTATAACCAAGATTATTCATTGCTTCCAGTTCTTCCTTGAATTTTACTTCATAAGATGCTTTGGCATATCTCCAGAATCGTTTCCTCCTTTATTCACCTCTCCAGTTCTTGGACCAGTTAGACCAAATATGTCTAGCACACGTTCTGTGTTCTGTCATTGGTAGTAATTCCCTTATAGTTGGTACTAGTCCCTACAAAAAATAGTAATAATTATTAGTGAACAGTATATATACAGCAGGAAAAAGAAAAATTAAAAGTTGATTATAACTTTACCTTTTGCATATCTGACATAACAGTTAAGCCAACGCCATATCCCAATTGTAAATCTGCAATCAAATATGTGATGAACCAGCTCCATGAGTGTTTTGTCTCTTGATCAACTACAGCCCATGCAATAGGAAATATTTGATTGTTCCCATTTCTACCAACTGCAACAAGTAACTCACCCTTGCAGATTCCCTTTAGAAAACAACCATCAAATCCTATAATCCTTCTACACCCTTCTAACCATCCTCTTTTCAAAGCATCTAAACATAGATAGAAATAGACAAACAGATTCTTGCCAGGAATGGTCTCACTATCTCTTCTGATCCAGCATGAACTCCCAGGATTTGTTTGCTTAATAATATCAGCATAATCAACAAGTCTGTTAAATTTCATCCTCCAGTCACCCATGAATTGACTTATCACCCTACACTTAGCCCTGTAACAAACAGTCCTTCCAACATACAAACCTAACTTATCCCTGACCAAATACTGAATCTCCCACAACTTAATATTTGGCTGGAAAATAATCCTATCTTTATACTTATTGGCAATGTACTTAGAAGTACATAATTTGTTCTTATTTTTGGTGTTGCACTTATGAGTTGGATGGTACTTCTTCACAGTAAAGTCACATGAATCTCCATAATTGCTTGCATATAATTCCCAGATACATTGGGCTCCTTTACACTTAACTCTAACCATATCCTTTTCATTAGGCCTAATTGTTAGTTGCACTTTGTTCTCCACAGCATATGAGGCTACTGCTTTTCTAAACTCTACAGCATTTTCAAATACCATACCAAGCTCAAAAATAACAAGGTAACAGTCAAGGTCAAACCTTACCTTTTTACTTCTCCTTCTAGGAGGTAAGTCAATACCCCTTTCATCTAAAACATCTAACTCATCTGTGCTATCATCACTTCCAATATCAGAACTGGTGTAGTAGTCTTCATCCCCTCCTAATTTCCCAGCAAACCTGTCCTCCTTAGATGGTCTGCCAATATCCTCAAAGTCTTTATCTATTCCAGTTTCTCCCAGAATAATCTCTTCAGTTGGAGTAGGTTTCTTTCTTTGTTTCTTCTGTTTTTTCTTCTTTCTTCTTTCATGCCTTAATGAAGTGAGCTCTTTATTCACATCACTATCATCTTCATCGGGAATGTTATCTAATTCAGACTCACTACTTGACAGATCTGATGCCAAACTAGCATCTATGTTTGTTGTTTCTTCAACCCCTTGTAAATTCTCACCTGCAACCCCAACATTAGCTAGATTTTCCTCAGGCATAGATGTGTTATATGCAGCACTTTCTTGGACATTTATATCCTCTGGAACAGTAGATGTTGCCCTAGGCTCTTTATTTAATATATTTTTACTTGGTTCAACAACTTCTGGCCCACATAAAAGGCCATATGGATAGTCTCATCAAGCAACACAGGCTCATTAACTACATGCTTAATATACAAATCTAAATGATCAAGATGATTAAGGTGACAAACTACATTATACAGTTGTTCATCATTTTCAATCAATACAAAGTCATTAGATTTAGGATTAATTAAATAAAAACCCTCTACCTCAGCATAACCCATATCCTTTGTGTAGGGCAGAAGCTCAAAAAGAAAAAAGTGGTCCTTGTCTATCATGTGACCATCCTCACCCCTTTCTCCTACATATCTCGGGACAGGATCCTTGACAATATGTCCACCATGGTAAAAATTGACAAGAATAAATTCGTCTGCAGATATGTCTAGACCCTCAAAACTCCAGTCACGACTAACTCCAGTCACGACCAACTCCAGTTACGACTAACTCCACTCACCACCACAGTCAAAAGAAGCAAACAATTAACCGTATTAGTAAAGAAAGGGGATTTTGGGTGGAAGATCGATTAAGTGAGGCGAGGTATGTGGGTAAGGTAAAAACAGGGTTTTTTATCCGACCTGGATAAATAAACATGTGTCAAACTATTATTGGTATGTTATTCCACGTGGGAAGCATTTAAAAACACACGCTTAAGTTTTTACAGCCCGGTCATGCATTGTGTTTAAATGGTATAGTCCAAAGTACAGTTAAAGTGTTCAATAGGAAAAGAGCTAATTTAAGGTGTCAAAACAGAAACTGGAGCCAAGTTTAAGGGGCCGTACACCTATTTGGCCAAGTAAAAATCATCAATTTGGTAACCTCGGAATAATTCTTAGCACGTTCGAGGACGAACGTTTGTTTAAGAGGTGGAGAATGTAATGACCTGACTTGTTGTTTCAAGAATTTAAGTCTCGTTTGGCGGCATAAGGCCTTGAGTAGCTTCGTATTACGTGTATTGACTTGCATGCATAGTTGAATTCAATTACCAGATGATTCAGAGTGATTTGGGACACTTGGTCCCTAAAACGAAAGCTTAAGTCTTAGGATTTTGACCGTAGTCTGAACTATATAAAGATGACTCCGGAATGGAGTTATGTCGGTTCTATTAGCTCCATTGGGTGATTTTAGACTTAGGAGTGTGTCCGGACTGTGAATCTGAGGTCTGTAGCTGATTTAGGCTTGAAATGGTGAAAGTCGAATTTTTGGAGATTTGGACCGAAAGTGGACTTTTTGATATTAGGGTCGGAATCCGATTCCGGAAGTTGGAGTAGGTCCGTAATGTCAATTACGACTTGTGTGTAAAATTTGAGGATAATAGGACGTGATTTGATAGGTTTCGGCATCGATTGTAGAAATTGAAGTTTCGAAGTTCATTAAGTTTGAATTGGGGTGCGATTCATGATTTCGATATTGTTTGATATGATTTGAGGTCTTGAACAAGTTTGTGTTATGTTATAAGATTGGTTTGTATGATTGGACGGGGTCCCGGGGACCTCGAGTGTTTCGGATGGTCTACGGGCCATTTTTTTCTATTTTCGAACTGCTGAATCTGTCATCTGGTTTCCTTCATTGCGATCACGGCATCTCCTTTGAGTTCGCGAAGTGTTATTGTGTAAGAGGAATTATTTGTTCTATGCATTTGCGAGCCTCCATCCACGATCGCGAAGGTCTGCCTTTCCCTTCTTCGCATTCGCAGCTCCACATTCGCGTTCGCGTAGTAGAAACTGTGAGCTGGGGACTATTGATCATTTCCTCTACGCGTTCGCATTCTTCTGTTCGTGAACGCGTACGTATGCCTTTCCCTCTTTCGCGTTCGCCTGCTTCTTTACGCGTTCGCGTAGCTCAGTTCGTGGGCACCAGATTTTCCTTCTTCGTGATCGCACAACTCTGTCCGCAATCGCGTAACACCTTTTAGGCAGTAGCCACTTTCCTTCTACGCGATCGCATTCGTTCTTCCTCAATCGCGACGCTTTGACGCCTGGGCAGAATTAAAAGTCCCAAAAACGGGGGTCTGAGCTCATAACACAAAATCAAATTGGGAGCTCGGTGGAAGGCGATTTTTGGAGAGATTCTTGCGTGGGTGTTTGGGGTAAGTGATTCTTATCCATTTTTGATTAATTTCCACGATTATGCCTTTGAATCCATCATTTAATTCCGATTTGATGGAGGAAAATCAAATTTTTTGTAAAATCTTCCGAAAATAAAAAATTAAGATTTGGAGGTCGAGTTATTATTGGAATTCGATAAAATTGGTATGGTTGAACTCGTATCGGAATGGGTGTTCGGATTTCATGAAAATTATGTCGGGTTCCGAGGGGCGAGTCCCGCATTGACTTTTATTGACTTTTTGGAATAAATTTTTAAGTCGACGTATTATTATCCGAAATTATTTCCGGTGAATTTTAATGAGATTGTGCAATTAATTTGGATAGATTTGAGCTGTCCGGAGGTCAATTCAAGAAAGAAGACTATTTTGGAATATCGGCCTAACTTCAAAAAGGTAAGTGTCTTGCTTAACCTCGAGTGGGAGAATTACCTCTTAGGCATCGAGTCTTATGTGCCATTTGTGAAATGTGAAAAGCCGTGTACGCGAGGTGACGAGTACGTACTCGGGCTTATATGTGTAATTTTTTATTGGATTAAAGTCTTAGGCATTATTGTGTAGTAAATTGGGTAATCGTGGATAAGTATTAAATCATCTGTTTACCATGCCTAGATCCTTGTTGTTGTTGAATCTGTTATTATATGACAATTTGATGTGATTGTTACTTGATTATTTATGTAATTCGTGAATTTGTTGATTTGATAATTATTGTAATTTAATTACATTATGGATTTTTCCTCTGCAAATAATTAATTAAATGAGTTTAAGATGAGGTGTTTATATAATTATTGAAAATTTAAATTTAGTGAAGACTTTGCTTTATGTTGAGTAATTTCTATCTCTATTGGTTGTTTTTGGGTGTTGTACACATTGTGTAGAGCTTTTGGCTATTTGTTGTAAAATTAATTGATTTTGTTATATCCTTGGAATTTGTTGTGTCCATTGGGCAAACTATAATGTGAATTAATTTTGTTATGTTACCGTGTAAATTGTTGTGTTGTGTGAATTATTATTTTAAGGAGATAAGGGTGGCATTTCACCGTTGATATTATGTGGGTATAAGGGTGACATTTCACTATTGTTGTGTTGTTGGAATATTATCTGGGCGGAGCGATAAGGGTGGCTATAGGAGCGATAAGGGTGGCAATATGAGCGATAAGGGTAGCTATAGGAGCGATAAGGGTGGCAATAAGAGCGATAAGGGTGGCAATTGTCAGGAACGATATGTGATGATGTGGGAGTTGTGGCGTTCATGATTTTCATGTGATGTTGTGATTTTTTTGTGTTTATTTTTATACCTTGTGCAATTTGTCTTGTTGTTGGTAAATTGATAACAATCTTATTTATGTTGAAATTGAGAGCCTGTGGCTATTGCCAGGCGGATTATAAAATAAAATGTGGGCACGAGGTGCCGTGAGTAAATAATGAGGATATTTGGCACGTGAATTGTCCGTGCAGTTGTAATATGAAATGTGGGCACGAGGTGCTGTGATGAAATGATAATGATATTTGGCACGTGAATTGTCCATGCAGTTGTGGTATGAAATGAGGGCACGAGGTGCCGGACAAATATGATGATTTAATTATGGGCACGAGGTGCCGTGGAAATATGAAAAATGGGTTGAGACCCGTATTTACGAAAAATATAAAAATGGGCTGAGACCCGTATTTTTATGATTTTGAAATGAGGTGTCACATGGTTACTCTTTAATCAAAAGAATTATATTCAAAATATTTATTTGAAAGGATTTTTATTCAAGAAGAATTATATGAAAGAATTATATTTGAAAAATATTTATTCTACGAAAATATATTTGAAAAAGAGTTTTATTCGTTAGAATTATATGTGAAAGATATTTAATTGAAGATCTTGATTTAACCATGTGTAATTATATTTATTAATTATTGAGAAATATTAAATGGTGATTTTATTGTCTTACTGTGCATATCATGTGTTGTTTTATTGTCTTACTCATACTACACTTCTGTATATTTTTGTGCAGAGCCAGGTATTGGAGATATCGGACTTGAGCAGAGTTAAAGCGGGATCGTAAGGATTCAAGGTAGAGCTGCTTGGTCGTCGTTGTCCCTTAGAGTCTTTTCATTTCATTGTACTGTTAAATTTGAATCAAACAGTATTATATATTCGGTCTTCGTGATCATCCCATGTATTCAGTTAGAGTTCGTGACTCAGACTACCAGTTTTGGGAGGTTGTATTTTTTATATTTGTTCCGCTGTTAGTTTTGATTACTTATTTAATTCAAAAACAAATGGATTTAAAAAAATGTAACTGAAATTGGCTTATCTAGCCTTAGAGACTAGGTGCCATCACGACGCCTGTGGTGAGATTTTTGGATCGTGACAATATGTTACTAGAATTTTAGAGTGTTGCCCTCGAGGCAAGCGGAGAACAACACTTGTTAAACATGTTGTTCTGCCTAGAAGACGAACGAGGTCAAAAAATCAAGAGCGGCACCAAAATATCTTATTTGTGCAAATCACCCATTTTAAAATGCAGTCATTAGAATTTAAGATATGTTTCGTTGTATTCTCCATTTTTTTGTGTGCATATATAAGATTTTCTTAAGGTGTTTCAACTCATAACTTCATGATTACTAGTAATAACTATTGGCATGTACTATATTTTTATAAGTAATAAAGTTGTTATACAAGATATATGTCAAATATGTATGTGAGATCTTTAATTGTTAATTTTCAATAAAATTATTAGCATAATTTTGCAGCTTGGACTCATGATGATTTGGTTTAACACTACTTATGGAATTGTATCAATTCAAACTTTTTGTCCTTCTGATAACCTGTTTCTTTGTATCTGGCCCATCTCTTTGACAAGACAAATGCAAAAATCCATATTGAAGTAGTATTATTTTCAAGAGAAAAGGACTAAAAGTTAAACACATGAGTCTTGCAAAGAGATCTGACATCACTCTATTTAGGTGTGGCTCAACCTTTTCCTCTCTGAATCACTGCCTTCGGTTGATTCATCAAATTTTCAGATCACAAGACATGAAATTCATTTAACATCCCTTGTGTTCCATAATAATAAGATTATATATTAAAAACGCATACACATGCACGTTAAATTCAAAACATATCTGACAATTAAAAAGAAAAAGAAATTAAAGGGTGTGTAAGTGTGTTGGGGGCTCTAGCCAGAGGCGGACCTAGAATTTTAACGTGATGGGACACCACTATTTTGTTCAATTAGTGCCCCAAAAGTTTTTTTGTGTGTTTAAGGTGCCAAATTATTTATATAATCATTTTCAAGGTATACACACCTACAAGGGCGAAGCTACATTCTTGTAAGGGTGGCCAATTAACCATCATTCGTCGAAAAATTATACTGTATATATAGATAAAATATTAGTTTTTAGAGGTATATAACATATATTGAATACCCTTTGATGGAGAATTTCTGATTACTTCTTTCAAATTTGAATACCCTTGAAAAAATTCATTAGTTGATTGTTTGGGATGAACTTTAAGGATTCTTACATTTCGAGCAACTGAGATGATCATAGGAGAATTCATGAGTAGCAACAAGAAGAAAACAAGAAGATGAGTTTGTAATTTTGTGCAGTTTCTGGTTGTTTTTTCCATGATATATAAAAACCGAAGAATACAGGACAACAATAGCATATCCAGTATAATCCTACATCTGAGATTTGAGAAGTATAGTGTGTATTGTGTAAGTAGCCTTACCCCCTACCTTGTACATGCAGAGAGGTTAATTTTGATAGACTCTCGGTTCAAAGCAAGCAAATTGAAGAATAACCAAGAAAAATTAAACCAACCAACACGAGGGAGAACTCTCCACCTTGCTGGGGAGATTAGTGTGTACACAGATCTTACCCCTACCCTGGGGTAGAGAAACTGTTTCCGATAGACCCTTGGCTCCCTCCCTCAAAGAACTCTCCACCTTACTATTGGGGTGACTCGAACTCACAACCTCTTGGTTGGAAGTGGAGGATGCTCACAACTAGAGCAACAAATACTATGACATATATGTTTAAAATCATAACTTTCAAAAGAATTATAACCACACAAATATTATAATTTATTTAAAATCACAAGTTTCAAAAGTCTTTATTGTTATCTTAAACTTTGTGTTCAATCAAATAAGTTCACACATATTAAAACGGCAGGAGTAATATTTTTTCGTGTTTTTTTCAAAAGTTCCCCATAATTATGTTAATTATATAAGTTTGATTTCAACCATTGATAATTTGTATTATAGAACCATTTAACAATAACGGGGTGGTGGCGCAGTTGGCTAGCGCGTAGGTCTCATAGCTTCTGAGTAATCCTGAGGTCGAGAGTTCGAGCCTCTCTCACCCCATCAACCTTTTCTTACAATACTTTCTTAAATTCTTTTTTGGTTCCTCCTATTTTGCAAGAATTAAATTAGGTGTCCTTCTCGTTTTTGGCGAAATTTTCAAATATTTTGCGCCAATGTTTTGGCAAAAAACTCCCAAACAAACTGGCCCCAAAATCGCAAAACCAAAAAGCAAATCGGCGAAGAAGATGAAAAACCAACCTTCAATACGACCATTAGGGCAGCGTTCAATTGCTTCAACTTTCCTCTTTCGTTCTTCAAATCAGTAAGAAAAGAATTTAACTTTTCTCTTTAATTATGCTCTTACTTTTTTCTCTATTTTGGGGTTTTCATTTTGCTGATTAATTTTAAGTTCTAAGAAGAAATTTCATTTTCTTGTTAAATCTCTCTTTTTAGCTTTCTGAGTGTACTTCTGAATCTGGGGTTTATCTTTTTTTTTGTGATTTACTTAAGGTCTACTGGTTGCGAGAAGAAAGTGGAAAGCAAAGCTACCAATCAAAAGGGTTCAAGCATTTCTTTATCTGACTTCCTCAGCAAAAAATTGCACAAAAGTCCTGTTTTGCCCGGAGTAGTTCCAGTAAGAAAGCTAAATTATTTTAGTTTCGGTGTTCATGAAATGCTAGAAAAAAAGAAGAATGAATTTAGGCTTTTGAAATGCATTTTTGTTAACTACTTCTAGTCTTTTTATTAGTAGCCAATCTTTGGGACTTAAGAAAAATCTCAAAAAGATTGAAGACAGAAACTTGTGTTTCCTGTTTTTTGCCTTTACTTCAAGATTTCACATTGTAACTGATTTGTAGAACTTGTAGGCCAGTACAACATATAAGCGGTGGGTGCACATGCATTCATCGTTTCAGGTTCGGACTATATGTGTGCGCTCGCGCGTGCAGAAAGTTAAAAGCAAAGATTTTAAAAATGTATGTAGCAGCCCCAGTTATACACTTCCTTTGTTTATGAACCCTTCTTGATTCTTAACTTCGTTTGCGGAGGTGCACTTGATGCCTTTAAATGATGGACTAAATTTGGTTGGTTGATCTGAGCTAAATTTCTCTTTTGGAACACCTAAAGACTTGAGAATATGATAGGAAGGGGTGATGAATGCTACTGGCTTCTACTAATGAAAAATATTGAAAATGATCTATTTAACCTTTGTTTGGTTTTAACTTCTGTCATTTATATCATCTTTGTTCTATATAACTACAATAAGAAGAGTTCTATCGTTTGCATTAGTAATTGGAACATGCAACTGTATTCCTGAGCAGCCCGTAGAAATCATTATAGGTTCTCTATATCAGGGTGTGTAATTTCTCTACTTGTAGAATAACTTA
>AWOL01S0080724.1:0-21738 GCA_000715115.1 Nicotiana otophora | reverse complement strand
CATTCCGATACGAGTTCAACCATACCAATTTTATTGAATTCCAATAACAACTCGGCCTCCAAATCTTAAATTTTCGTTTTTGGAAGATTTTACAAATATCTTGATTTCTTCCATTAAAATCCGAATTAAACGATAAATATAATCATAGATTCATGAAATATAGACACTTTAGGATATAGAACACTTACCCTAATCCATATGGTAAAAATCGCCTAAATATCGCTTCAATCCGAGCTCCATAGCTCCAAATATGTCAAAAATGGCTGAAACCTCGAAATATAGCTACTGCCCAGGTATTTACTCTTCGCGATCGCGAAGCACAAAAATTTTCAGCCCCAAAATTGCTCTTCGCGATTGCGGAAAACCAATTGCGATCGCGAAGAACAAAATCCCCCAACTCTTCCAGACAGCCTCTAGTATAATGGTCATAACTTTTTGTACAAAACTCCGAATTGTAAATAGTTTGATGTTCTGAAAACTTGACATCCAAGGTATATAACTTTTACTTGATTCTCATATCCCAATTCCTTATAGATTTCTAGATATAAGCTTCCAAATTTAGCCCTCTGCAACAGAGATTTCCAAACTCTTCCCAGACAACCTATAGTGTATCCACCATAATCTTTTGTACACAGCTCCAAATGACAAATGGTTTTAATTTTCTGAAAGCTAGACATCAAGGGCTACAACTTTTATTTTTGGATCATCTCCAAATTCCTTATAGAATGCGAGATATAAGCTTCCAAAGTCGGGTCAGTTCAACTGAGATTTGTTCTTCGCGGTCGCGAAAGAGCTTCCGCGATCGCGATGCACACCTCTGTAGGCAGAAACCAGCAATTAAAAATGGCCTAGAAATGGTCTGAAACCATCCCGAAACTCACCCGGACCCCTCGATACCTCAACCAAATATACAAACAAGTCCTAAAATATCATACGAACTTAGTCGAAGCCTCAAATCACATCAAACAACGCTAAAACCATGAATCACACCTCAATTCAAGCCTAATGAACTTTGAACTTTCAAATTCTATATCTTGTGCCGAAATACATCAAATCAATCCGGAATGACTTTAAATTTTGCACACAAGTCATAAATAACATAACGAAGCTATTCCAATTTCCAAAATCGAATTCCAACCTCGATATCAAAAAGTCAACCTCACGGTCAAACTACCCAAAAATTCAACTTTCGGCATTTCAAGCCTAAGTTCACTACGGACCTCCAAATAATTTTCCGGACACGCTCCTAAGTCCAAAATCACCATACGGAGCTATTGACATCATCAAAATTCCATTCCGGGGTCGTCTTCACACAGTTCCAATTACGGTAAAAATCCTAAGACTTAAGCTTCCGTTTTGGGGACCAAGTGTCCCAAATCACTCCAAATCATCCGGTAACTAAGATCAACCACACACGCAAGTCAATACACATAATAAGAAATTGCTCAGGGCCTTATGCCGCCAGACGGGGCTTAAATTCTTAAAACGAAAAGTCAGGTCGTTACATGGACTAATTCAATACAAATTATTAATGATGTTATATAGGCAAATAAAAAATAGAGTAAATAGCCAAACCAATGATGATAATGAGTCCGAGTTCGGTTAAAGACTTAACAAGAAATCCGCCCTCGGTTCCGAGCCAACACTTATGAAGAACTTATGAACGAAAGCATGAACTTTGAATAACTTTTAGAAATAGAGAGAACAGATTTATATTGCCTTGGTATGCGTGTTACAAAAGTGTTTAATGAATAGTCACTTTCCCCTTTATATAGTATGAAAGTTTTACCCTAAATACAATTTTAAAAAAGGTAAAAATCTTTCTTTTCGCTAATCACTGATCTACCGCTGATACGGGCCGAGATTCACACCGTGATATCCAGTTGGGCACGGATATCACAGCCCTTTATTAATCGTGTGCAGTTGTTTGGCAATGCTTTTCGAGGTCTCGTTATTCGAATCAGGTCCGGGGGCATGATCTCGATGGCTCCAGGGGTAGGTGTTTTGTTCGGGTTGTGATACGGGCGGCTCCTAACTTCAATATCGACCACACGCAGTTATGTCCTCTCTTCTTTCGCCCCACCCAGAAATTGGGTACTCATTACCCCCCGGTTTTACCTGTATACAGGTAGTCCCCTCGTTTCTCATAGGGTAGATTTGCCGAAATGATGAGAAACGACAAATGTTTTCCGGTTCCTTCTTCCGTATGTTATAACGAAAACGACAAAGAAGCCAAAACAACCCGTCAGTCACGTCATTCTAACTTCAGACACGTGTCAACCATTGACTGGTTGCCTCCGAATGCGAAGCGACAAAATTTTTTTCTATAAAAGCTCATATACTTTGTTCTTTTCCTACTTTCCGACCAAGCTTCTACCTTCGATCGTTCAAGTTATTACCAACTTTCTTCAAACTTTCATATCTTCATCCTTGTTCTTCAAGTTTTCATAGCAATTTCTAGGCTTTTACACAGATTTTCCCCAAATCACTACACTCAACTCTTTATCTATCACTTTTTCTTCAAATCCTCAAACCTTTCCAAATAGAAATGGCAAAAATATCTAAATCAGTTCCTCAACATGCGGCTTCTTCTTCCAACCGACCGCTGATATCGAAGTGGTCACTCCCAAAATAGTTACCCTCGAGATGGCTGCTCCTGATGTGGTTGTCGACGAACCGGACCCTGAGCCCCCCTTGAAAATATTTATTCCCGGGGGCTACTCGACTGTAGACGACTTTAAGGTTGAGAAACCCTCATGCAAACAGGATTTGGGTGAAGGAACATCAAGGTATATATACTCTGTAACTGAAGATGTCCTTCCCATAGTCCGAAGGGACTGTAATTAGGAAGGTAAGGACGTAGTAGTCCCTGAGCCCGATGATGCCACTACTACCCGCGTGGAGGGGTACTCAAGTGTTTACACTTACCCCTTCACACTGGGCCCGGTGGACCCGATTATTTTGCATTTTTGCAAGAGGTACGAAGTATGCCTCGGGAAAATCCATCTATCTCTGTGGAGGATCGTGATCCTTCTTTGCTACTTCGTGAACAAGACTGAATCTTATCGATTTACCATCGATCATCTGCTCCGTTTATACAGTCACCAAATTTTTCGAGGGGGACTGATAAAGCTTACTCGTCGTGCCAGCAAGGCCCCATTTTTGAGCATTGATGAAGATCGAGACCAGGGCTGGAATGGACGCTTTGTTTGAGTGAAGACCAAAGACTTGATCCCTCCCGAGTTCATGCCATTCCCTGAGAAATGGAATGTATCCCATAAGTACAGTCTCTTCTTAAGCGGTAATATTTTATTCATTTCTTTTCTTCTCATTCATACTTGTGGTTGTGTAGTCATTGCCCAGATTCCAAATGTTATCCCCCGGTTCAAGGAATGGATCAAGAGTATTTGCATATAGATGGCGTACTCTGAGTGCGCATGGCGCAAGCTCTCGAAGGGCCGATGGGAGGCCCGTTCTCATGGTAAGGTCTCCCTCTAAATAGTTAATACCATGCTGCTAACATTCGTCATACTGATTTTCTTTCCCTTTTGTTTTTGTAGGTTTGCCTAAGACCACCGAACTTAGGCCTTCGGAAGGGGACGAGGACGTGTCCTTGTCCATTGATCCCTCCGTTACAAGATAGCCCGGGGCTTCCGTGGAGGAAAAGAAGAAGAAGAAAATAAAGGCTTCGGTCTCCCCGACCTCCGTGGTGAAGCCAAAGAAAAGGGTGGCACGTAAGCCCAAGAAGAGCTCCAGTTCTCGGGTGTTGGATTCCGATTTGCTTCTTCGGCTCAGGGGCGAGCCTGAAGAAGATGACATTTTCATTGCACATGGATCGAATCCTCATGGGGAACAGGCGACAACCGAGGGGGAGATTCGTGTGGCCGACCTCCCTCAGATGCGAAAGGTCGATGTGGAGACGGGTCTGAGACCCCCCGGGACGCCGGCTCCGCTCCGAAGGAAGCTCCATGTATAATAGAGATTGCGGGGAGTTCCTCCTACACCGAGTCCATGCTTGAGGAGGCTCAAGTAGGAAAGGAGAAGTCCCATGAAGGGGTCCATAGCACGGACGATCCCCTTCATTCCTTTTTTGATGGTGTGGACTCATCCGCTTTAGAAGATATTTCCGGGCAGGGTGACTTGTAAGTTCCAAAGAATGACACACCCTTGGAAGTCGGTGGGCCAAGTTCGAGCTCGAAATTGATCAATCAATTTCCTGCTCCAAGTGTGGACCCCGATCGCAAGAGATCGATTATATTTACCATCCCGAAGGATGCCCGGGTTATGTCTGCTCCCGTGGGGATAGCCAGCTACCTCCGATGCCTGGTGATCGAGAAGGACTCAGAAAAAATGAATGAGGTGAACATGACATGCCTTTTCAATAAGGCGCAGCAGGTGCTGAATTGGGTAAGGCATCATCACGTTCTTTGAAATTTACTTAGGTTTTAATATTTCTCACATTTTTACTGTTTGGCGGGCTTCGGTACTTCACTATGAGAGCTTCCTCTGGTACCGGGTTGAGGTCAATCATCTTGAGCTCGAGGTCAAGGAGCTGGCCCAAAAAAGGGATATGTACAAGCTCCTTAGCAAGCAACAAGAATGGGGCATCAAGGACCTCCAGGCCGAGATGGATATGGCTCAGAAGGAAGCATCGGTCCTGAGGCAGGAGCATACAGACTTGGTTGAGAAGGTAAAGGTCTTTGAAGTTAGAAATGAGAAATGAGTCATGGTGGCTAGTGAAAAAACCTCGCAGGTCCAGCAGAAGATCGACCAGATTGACCAAATTCGAAAGGAGATGGACGAGATCCAAGTCATGGCCAATGGGTAGAAGAGCAAGATGGATCTGCTGGCCTCGAAGAAGGAAACCACCAAGGCAAAGCTGTATTCGGTGGAGGTTTAGCCTTGGGTGGCGAAGGAGAAATGTGATAAACAGGCTCAGCTAAATGAAGATCTCCGAGCACAGATGAGTTCGGTCGTCACAGAACGGGATGCCCTTGGTAAAGAGCTCGAAGCAACGAGGTCCCAGCTGGAGACAAGCTCTATCGATACTGACGAGATGGTGGCCCAATACAAGGCCGATGTTGAGTAGCCGAGGCCCACCTGAAGACCAATTCCATATATGTGAGGCGGTTGTCTCGAAGGGAGACCCTCGAAGAGATCCATGCTTGAGGCTTCGACCTGTCAGTCGAGATCGAGGAGGCTAAAAGCCTTGAGGCAGAGGCAAAGAAACTATCTGATCCCGAAGGTGCAGAGGGCTTCGAGGGTTCCGAAGGATCCGAAGACCCCGATGATTCTGGTAACGAATCGGGCGCTGGTGAAGATCAAGCATGAATGCCTTACAATTTGGTATATTTTATGTTCATATTTTTTGTTCATTTTGAGGTCGTCTTTGATGGGCCTTTGTAAAGATATTCCGGAATATATAAAATTTCCCCTTTTGGAAATTTCAACTTTTTTAGCATCTTTTGACAATTTCTATTCTTGCAAATATTTAGCCTTAGCATAGAATCAAATGCAGTAATACGTCATTTATTTTTCGGAGGTCCAAACAGAACCTGACCTCGATGCAAGTTTTTTTTATTTGCTCGAAGCTTTGAAAACTCGAAGTGACCGGAAGTTTTCTAAAAATGCTTAAGTGTTCTTAGACGATGCTTTTTGTCGAGGGTAACCTTTTGGCAGGTTGTGAGTTTTTATTGAAGGCCTCATGTTTTGATTACGGGTTTTGGACGTCCCCGAGCTAATTTTTACCATGGTCATAACCTTTTGGGTTTAGGCACTACCTAATAGGTTTTGTGCCTCCGGGATCTGTTAGCCCGAGATACCCTAACTTACTTTTGACGATAATCCCCGAGCGGGGGTAGACCTTGGGCTCGATAGTCACCCGAATAGGGATAGCCCTTAGGCTCGGGTAGGGGTAGTGCTTTGGCTCGATAGTCCCCAAATAGGGATATCCCTTAGGGCTCGGATACTATTGACGCGACTATTGAATCTGATTTAAAACCGGTATTCGAATCTAAGTTAGCACAATTTACTGTTGCCTTACTAAAAACCTTTCCGAAAAATCCATTTGGGACAAAATTGGTTCAAGGGAAAGGAGTGCAACGCGCGCTTTCAGACCTAATAGTCACATTCTCCTTAGGTCGTTGCATGCAAGTGTTAGTCCAATTCATAATATTATGAAAGGTAAACGAGATCGTACCTTAGCAGTAGTATCGCTTTAAGTGTGTCACGTTCCAGTTGTTCGGCAGTTGTGCAATGTTTCCCGCTTCGAGTTTGTACAAGCCTTTGCCGGTAATCCTGATGACTCGATATGGTCCTTCCCAATTCGGCCCCAGCTTCCCCTCGTCCGGGTTCCAGGTGTACAATGTTATTTTTCTTAACACCATGTCCCCAATCTTAAAGTGTTAGTAGTTAGCTCTTCGGTTATAATACATTTATATCTGTTGTTTTTGGGTGGCCAACCGGACTAGGGCGGCCTCACGTCTTTCATCCAACAGTTCCAGGCTCGTGCTCATGGCCTCACCGTTTGATTCTTCGATCGCATATCGGAACCTGAGGCTCGGTTCTCCCACTTCGACCACTATTAGTGCTTTAGCACCGTAGATCAATGAAAATGGAGTGGCCCCGGTACTAGATTTCGAGGTTGTATTGTATGCCCACAAGACTTCGGGTAGAATTTCCTTCCATTTCCCTTTGGCATTAGTCAATCTCTTCTTTAGGATTTGAAGTATGGTCTTGTTTGTTGATTCCACATGTCCGTTCCTACTAGGGTGATATGGTGTTGATAAGATCCTTTTGATCTTGTGATCTTCGAAAACCTTGTTTACCTTGTTGTCGATGAATTGCTTTCCATTATCACACACTATCTTGGCCGGTATCGCAAACCGGTATATTATGTAGTCCCAAATGAAGTCAATGACTTCTTTCTCCCGGACTTTCTTGAATGCTTGAGCTTCGACCCATTTAGAAAAATAATCGATCATAAACAATATGAACTGAGTCTTGCCGGGTGCCCATGGCAGGGGACCGACGATGTCCATTCCCCACTTCGTGAATGGCCATGGGGACAAGACTGAATGTAGTAGCTCTCCGGGTTGATGGATCATCGGTGCGTGTCCCTGACAGCCGTATCATCTTCGTACAAAGTCCTTTGCATCTTTCTCTATATCGATCCAGTAGTAGCCATCCCTTATTATCTTTCGAACCAAAGATTCTGCCCCCGAATGATTTCCGCATGTGCCTTCATGAACCTCTCTTAATACATATTCGGTATCTCCCTGTCCCAAGCATATGGCGAGAGGGACGTCGAATGTTCTTCGGAACAAAGTACCTTCGAACAGGTTGAACCTGGCCGCCTTCGTGCGTAGAGCTCTCGATTCTTTAGGATACGAGGGAAACTTCCCAATCTTCAAGTAGGCTACGTACTTGTTTCTCCAATACCAAGTTAAACTTGTTGAGTTTATTTAGGCATGGCCTTCTTCTACTACCGATTTCACGAGATGTACGACCTTTCTTGAGGTGAATTTATCGTCATCAACCGATGACCCCAAGTTAGCCAGAGCATCGGCCTCGCTATTTTGATCTAGGGGTACGTGTTGTAGGGTCCATTCCTTGAATTGATGCAGTGTTACCTGAAATTTGTCTAAATATCTTCGCATTCGTTTCTCATTTATTTCGAACACCTCATTGACTTGATTTACCACGATGAGGGAATCGCACTTAGCTTCGACCACCTCAGCCCCAAGACCTTTGGCCAATTCGAGACCTGCAATCATAGCCTCATACTCGGCCTCATTGTTAGTCAATTTTACAGTTCGAATAGACTTCCTAATTATGTTCCTCGTAGGCGGCTTCAACATGATGCCGAGTCCGGACCCATTTTCATTCGAAGCACCATCCGTAAAGAGGGTCCAGATTCCCGAGGAAGTCCCCGAGTTTAACAACAATTCCTTCTCTACTTCGGGTATCTAGGCCGGCGTAGTCTGTCAAAATATGTGATTTGATAGAGGTTCGAGGTTGATATTCGATATCGTACCCTCTAATTTCGACAGCCCATTTGGCCAACCAAACTAAGAGCTCGGGATTGTGCATAATGTTCCTTAGCGGGTAAGAGGTTACAACACATACATGGTGGCATTGAAAGTACAGTTTCAACTTTTTGGAGGTGCTTAGCAAAGCGAGTGCCAATTTTTCCAAGTGATTATACCTTGTTTCGGCCTCGCCTAGTATTCTACTAACATAATAAACAGGAAATTACGTACCTTCCTCTTCCTGGACTAGGACTCTACTTATCTCCACTTCGGATATCGCTAAATAAAGGTACAGTTTTTTATCTGCCTTCAGAGTATGGAGTAGGGGTGGATTCGAAAGGTACCGTTTGAGTTCTCCCAAGACTTGCTGGCACTCTGGGATCCAAGAGAAGTTATTCTTCTTCTTCAACAGTGAGAAGAATCGATGGCTTTTATTCGAGGACCTCAATATGAACCGGCCTAGTACGGTTATATGCCTGGTTAGCCTCTAAACAGCCTTAACACTAGCCACCATGATGATTTCTATTAGGGCTTAGATTTTATCGGGATTGATCTCGATCCCTCGGTTGGATAACATGAATCTAAGGAACTTCCCGGATTTGATCTTGAATGTGCTTTCTCCGGGTTCAGCTTCATATTGTATTTCTTCAGTATGTCAAAGATTTCCTGTAAATATTTCAAATGGTCCTCTATTCGTAGAGACTTAACTAACATGTTGCCAATGTAAACTTCCATTGATTTTCCTATTTGTTTTTCGAACATCCAGTTTACTAGGCGTTGATAAGTGGCACCGGCATTTTTTAGCCCGAACGGCATTACATTATAACAATAGGTGACGAATTTAGTTATAAAGAAAGTTTTTTTTCTTGATCGCACCGGTCCATCCAGATTTGATTGTATGCGGAATAGGCATCTAGAAATATGAGTATCTCGTGCCCGGCTATCGCATCGATCATGCGATCGATGTTAGGCACTACTACTATGTTAGCCAACCAGTCTGGGTACTTAACTTCCCGAATGGAACCTATTGTAAAAAGTTTGGATCCCTCGTCTTTGATGAATGCGTGCTTGACTTCGGACTGAGGCCTACTCTTCTGTTTAACTGGGTGGAAATTCGGATAAGCTCAGCTTATGAGTAGTTATTTCTAGCGGGATCCCCTTTCATATCAATATGGGACCAAGCGAAACAATCTATGTTAGTTATAAGGAATTTAATGAGTTATTTCCTGAGCTCGGAAGTTAACTCCGTGCCCAGGTATACCTTCCGATCGGGCAAGCGTTCAATCAATATGACTTGCTCCAGCTCCTCGACCGTCGATTTGGTGGCATCGGAATCATCAGGGGTGATGAACGACATAGGAACTCTATAGTCATCATCCTCGCCCGCTTCTTGTTTCTTCGGTTCGGTCGGGGCCGGTGTCGGTGATTGCTATTTAGCTTCTTTCTTCCTAGACAGATCCGTGTTCTTTGATGTCGTGAGTGGGGATACCGGGATCACCTCATCGACCATGGACATTTCTTTTGAGGTCGACTGCTCTCCGTAAACCGTCTTGATCCCTCCCGGTGTGGGGAACTTCAGTGCCTGGTGTAGTATCGAGGGTATTGACCTCATGTTGTGAATCCATAGCCTTCTGAATAGAGCATTATATCTCATATCCCCTTCAATCACATAGAACTTCGTTTCTTGAATGGTCTCGGCGGAGTTCACCGGCAGGGTTATCTCTCATTAAGTAGCTTCGCACGCCATGTTGAATCCGTTCAAAACCCGGATTGCATGCACTATTTGGTCTTGTAGACCCAACTGCTCTACGACCCTCAATCTGATGATATTGGCCAAGCTACCTGGATCAATTAACACACGCTTAACTCGAGATTTATTTATGAGTACATATATTACTAGTGCATCATTATGTAGTTGCACGATGCCTTCAGCATCCTCATCGTTGAAAGAGATGGTTCCCTCCGGTATATAATCTCGTAATCGCTTTTCCCTTGGTTTCTAGGTGGCGTCGACTCCACCAATGATCATGTTAATGACGTTCTGAGGTTCCTCTTGTTCAGTCTGTTTGTTGGAGTCCCTATTCCTGAAGTGATTTTTGGTTCGATCACTCAGGAATTCCCGGAGATGCCCGTTATTAAATAACCGGGCCACTTCTTCTCTTGGTTATCGGCAGTCCTCGGTCCTGTGGCTATGAGTGCCATGATACTTATACATCAGGTTAGGGACTCTTTGTGTAGGGTCGGACTGCAATGGTCGAGTCCATGATCTTTGTGGGTTGAGTCCCTGAGTGAATGCTTGAACAACCCAATCGTCTGCAACCAGAGGCAGGTCCATTCGTTCCATTTGAAACCTCGACACGAATTCCCTGAGAATTTTGTCATCTCTTTATTTTACTTTGAAAATGTCCAATTTCCCGGTCTCGACCTTGATGGCCCCGGAGTGCGCTTTTACAAAGGCATCTGCAAGAATAGCAAACGAATCAATAGAGTTAGGGGTAAGTTATGATACCATATCATTGCTCCTTTTGACAAGGTTTCTCTAAACTTTTTCAGCAAAACCGGCTCGATTTCATCATCTTCTAAGTCATTTCCCTTGATGACACACGTGTAGGAGGTCACATGTTCATTTGGATCCATGGTTCCATTATACTTCGGAATTTCTGGCATACAGAACTTCTTCGAGATTGGCTTTGGTGCTGCGCTCGGGGGAAAGGTTTTTGGACAAACCTCTTGGAGTCCAGGCCTTTCAATATCGGGGAAACTCTTGGGATTTGATCAACTCTTGAGTTATAGGTCTCCACCTTTTTGTCGTCGGCCTCAATTTTATTTCTCCCCAATTCCACCCGCTTTGTCAGTTCCTCAAGCATCTTAATGATTTCGGGGCTGGTCCCGGGCTCAACTTCACCTGGCCTCTCCATGACTTGCTCATTCCTTCGGTGTTTTTCCGAGATTGTTCGAGCTCAACTCTTCTGGGGGCGCTACTTTGGTTCTACAAATGTGATATCGTCGCCTGTTGAGCTTCTAACATTTTGATGATCAAGCGCAGATTAATCCTGCTGCCTTCACCTTCGCGTGCCTTGAGTCGCTGGTCGGGCTCCTTCGCGAACACTATTCTCAGGGTCAGTCGACATGTTGGCGTCGATGGCCACATGTGAGTTGGCATCGATGGGGTCTGTGACTGGGGCTCTGTTAGGATCAGGAGTAGGCACCACGTTGCTAGGTGCTATATTGTTGTTTTCGCCATGATGGACAGACTCAATATCAATGTTGAAGTGAGCAGACTAAGAGCTCGACATCCTTAGGTAGATCTGAAATTGAAATCTTAAAGAACACGCATAAAATATAATGTATTATGGAAATTTGTATCAAACTACCATTATTATCCTTAGCCCCACGTTGGGCGCTAAATTATTTACCCTTAAAAGTGGATAATAATTGAATTTATACGCGGTTTAAGGATATGTGGACTAATTCAATATAAGTGATTAACGATGTTACATAAGCAAATAAAAGATAGAGTAAATAGCCAAACCAATGATGATAATGAGTCCGAGTTCGGTTAAAAGTTTAACAAGAAATCTGCCTTCGGTTCCGAGCCAACACTTATGAAGAACTTATGAAGGAAAGCAAGAACTTTGAATAACTTTTAGAAACAGAGAGAACAAATATATATTACCTTGTGCGTGTTAAAAAAGTGTTTAATGAATAGTCAACTTTCCCTTGATATAGTATGGATGTTTTACCCTAAGTACAATTCTAAAAAAGGTAAAAATATTTCTTTTCGCTAATCACTGATCTACCGTTGATACGGGCCGAAATTCGCGTCGTGATATCCGGTTGGGAATGGATATAACGAACCTTTATTAATCGTGTGCGGTTGTTTGGCAATGCTTTTCGAGGTCTCGTTATTCGAATCAGGTCCGGGGGCATGATCTCGATGGCTCCGGGGCATGATCTCGAGGGCTCAGGGGGCAAGTGTTTTGTTTGGGCTGTGATACGGGAGGTTCCAGGCTTCTATCTCGACTACACACAGTTATGTCCTCTCTTTGTTCGCCCCACCGGAAAATTGGTGTGCTCATTACCCCGATTTTACCCGTATACAAAGCTTTTTCCAATTTTAAAATATTTGCTATGTCAAAGGTCATTTGTCACTACTTAGCAAGTGCTTGATGCTATTAGCGCTTCATGTGAAATTAATACTTTTTCACGTTTCAAAAGTTTTAACCTATAAAGCTGTCTTTTTAAAATACTATAACTACTTTATAAAATTCTTTAATAAGTGAAGGTGAACGCTACTTGAAGCACGAAAAAAATAGTTTAATTGTATATACTTAGTACGTTTTTGGATATAAAAATAATAATTTTTAAAAAATATAGTATTTGGAGTTAAGTTAAAAAATAATATTTGAAATTAGAAATTATATTTGGACATGCATTTCACTTGAGAAAATGTTGCAATTTTGTGAGTTGAGAAACCAAAATTTCTGAAATTTTTAAAAAGTGATTTTTGGAAAACTCATTTTTTATTTTGTTTTTTTAAAAAAAAAAACTTACAATTTTTCATGGACAAACATATTTTTGAAAAAAAAATCAAAAATTTGAAAAAACTATCTGTGGACAAACGGGTCCTTAAAATGTATTTTATGAATAAATAATTATGGTTTAAATTCGTAATATTGCGATTAAAATTGTTTTATGTTCACTAGCCAACTATGTTTGTGGATACGCAAAACCTTCGAAGCTTGAAGAGCTAATTAACCATCTTAATTATAAACCTAACTTGTGAGACTAATTAAGGTGAGCTACAATGTCACTATCCGAAATTCCCACCTTCAGGACCTGATGGCGCCTAACATTTCACTTGCTAGGTAAGCCAACGTTAGAATAATTTTTACCATTTTTTTAAATATTTAATTTAATTAATAATAAAGAAACTAATAACTGGAATAAAATCTGAAATAAAGTGAGTAAATCATAATAATAGCGATGTCTAAATACCTTCCCAGAACTGGTGTCAAAGTGCACGAGCTACTAGAATAATACAAATAAGGGTCTGAATGAAAATAAAGTTGTCTCACAGAAATACACAACTAAAATAAAGTAGATGGGGACTTCAGAGCTGTGAACGTCGTGCATCTATACCTCAAGTCTCCTGTGCATAGCTGAATCTGAGCAAATCTACTATACACTGTTGGGACCAACTCCGGTATCTGCACAAGAAGTGCAGAGTGTAGTATGAGTACAACCGACCCCATGTACTCAGTAAGTACCAAGCCTAAGCTCGACGAAGTAGTGACGAGGCTAAGGCAAGTCACTTATATTAACATGTACGCAATAATAATAATAATAACAACAATATAGGAGAACATGAATAGGAATTAAACCGGTAAATCATATCAACAATCTAGACAACTCGGCACTCATAACTGATAGAATGTATGAGTCCACCAAACTGTATAGAGACCTGGTCCTATACCAGTTCCCACAGAAATAGCTAATGAACCAGTAAGTAAATGACACATGAGATTTTACGTGGAAACATCCTTCTCAAGGGGATAAAAAACTNTTCTAAAAAGCTCATACTCAGTGGTGAGCATGTCAATCTTTGACTGCTTTACTTGATTGTTTTCTTCATGTGCTGTTTGTAAAACTTCCCATATCTCCTTGGCGGATTGACAGGCTGAGATTCTATTGTATTCATCAGGTCCTATGCCACACACCAAAATCTTCTTGGCACGAAAGTTTTTCTCTACTGCTTTCCTGTCTGCGTCGTTATATTCTTTACTATTTTTTGACATTGTTACAACATGGTCTCCGACCTTCTTTGTTGGGACATATGGACTATCAAAAATAACATCCCACAACTCGGAATCTTCTGCCATTATAAAGTCGTGCATTCTAGTTTTCCACCAACCATAGTATTGGCCGTTGAATCTCGGGTGTCTATAGGTTGATCGTCCTTCCTCGTAGTTTGGTGGAGCAGCTATGATGAGGATCCTTTCTAGGTGTTAACCTTTTAGAAAGAACCTGCTCTGATACCAATTGGTAGAATGTATGAGTCCACCAAATAGTATAGAGACCTGGTCCTATACCAGTTCCCACAGAAATAGCTAATGAAACAATAAGTAAATGACACATGAGCTTTTACGTGGAAAAATTCCTTCTCAAGGGGATAAAAAATCACGACCTACACTTGTAGGATTTCAACTTCACTACTTGAGCAATATTTAGATTACAACCTATTGTAACCTAGGAATTAAACTCGTAATCCCTCACTAACTTGTAATACACCTATTACAAGCCACTTTTCAATATACCTATTACAAAGACTTTAATTCATGACTAACTCTAGTCACGACACAAACTCTAAGGGTTTATGGANGAGCTACTAGAATAATACAAATAAGGGTCTGAATGAAAATAAAGTTGTCTCACAGAAATACACAACTAAAATAAAGTAGATGGGGACTTCAGAGCTGTGAACGTCGTGCATCTATACCTCAAGTCTCCTGTGCATAGCTGAATCTGAGCAAATCTACTATACACTGTTGGGACCAACTCCGGTATCTGCACAAGAAGTGCAGAGTGTAGTATGAGTACAACCGACCCCATGTACTCAGTAAGTACCAAGCCTAAGCTCGACGAAGTAGTGACGAGGCTAAGGCAAGTCACTTATATTAACATGTACGCAATAATAATAATAATAACAACAATATAGGAGAACATGAATAGGAATTAAACCGGTAAATCATATCAACAATCTAGACAACTCGGCACTCATAACTGATAGAATGTATGAGTCCACCAAACTGTATAGAGACCTGGTCCTATACCAGTTCCCACAGAAATAGCTAATGAACCAGTAAGTAAATGACACATGAGATTTTACGTGGAAACATCCTTCTCAAGGGGATAAAAAATCACGACCTACACTTGTAGGATTTCAACTTCACTACTTGAGCAATATTTAGATTACAACCTATTGTAACCTAGGAATTAAACTCGTAATCCCTCACTAACTTGTAATACACCTATTACAAGCCACTTTTCAATATACCTATTACAAAGACTTTAATTCATGACTAACTCTAGTCACGACACAAACTCTAAGGGTTTATGGATTTTGGAGGTTCCTAGTTAAAGCTTCTAAATAAGCAAAGTAGGAATTACAATGAAAAACTAATACAAAGATAGAACTTAACTAAGGACATACAAAAGACTTGTTGTAGGAACTGGTCCGTAGTAGTGTTGTACTTTGTTCTTGATGCACTTGTGACTTCAATGCTTGATTATTAGATCTTGAGTGCTTGAATTATTTCACAAGTGTTCAAGTGATGTTTTGTTGTAATGCTTTTTGTTAATATCCTTTGGATGACATCACTTGGATGATGTAAATACTTGGTTGGTAAAAAGCCCTTCCCAATGGGAAGTGACTGTTGCACTGTTTCTGTACTGTAGCATGTACAGTAGAGGCAGTCACTTTCCAACTGTAGAGTTGACTTCGTACTGCTGTCAGGGAAACTCAAAGGGATCAGGTCCCTGAGTTTATTTTTTTCTGTTTGAAGTCATATAACACACATTAGCTTGAGTCCGTTCATAGAGATATATACCAAGTGTACATCATGTCCTTTATCTGGTTCTTAACAATAAGTTTGTTAGATCATCAAAACATAAATTTAAGATACTTTAAACCCATCAATTTCTCCCTTTTTGATGATGATAAACTTAAAAATTGAAAACCATTTGTCGAACACAATAAACCAGATAAAGTACCAGGAACTTCACAAGTTCCGCCTGACTCTATGCCTGCCCCTTACTCAGATGCCCCTATCTTCCCCCTTTTGGCATCATTAAAAATACACAAGCAAATAATCAGCGTAAAGAATTCTAGCCCAGCTAACTCATGCCACACGTGTGCACACAACATGATAGAAAAGAGAAGCAGAAAAACACAAGCATTTAACAGAAAAAAGAGTCTTCATTGATTTATAAAACATAAGCCTCTGTCAAGAAAGCAGAGGCAAGTTTGGATTGTTGAAAGCGGGAGCAGTTCAGGTGAAATCCATCCACATCACAAAAAAAACAAAAACAACTACCACAAGTCATCAATACAAAAGAGAGAAACTTGATACTGGTCACTGGCACTGCTCACTGGAAGATATTCCTAGGGAGCACTAGAAGAAGAAAGCTTGGAGGAGGCCACAAGAGTGTTGAGAACAAGGTCAATCCGAGCATTTGCGGACATCTGCTCTGCGAGCAGTTTCTCTCGCAGGTTCTCCACCTGTTGCCTGAGCTCAACATTTTCTTTTGACAGACGAGCAACTTCTTCACTTGATGAACTGGAAGGTCCTGGTGCCCCTATAGCCTGACTTAGCTGAGTTTTGAGAATGGCATTCCTTGCATTCAGCTTCCTAATCTCCTCTGTAGCACTATTCTGGGCATTGATCAGCTGGGAGATTGCCGAAGTGTTGCCCATTCCTCCAACCTTTTCAACACATTCAAATTCCTCCAGCTTAATTTTAGAGAAGTTCTGTTTCCTGGTTCCCATCTTGGGCTTTCCTAAGGGCACATTAAAGAACTTGAAGACACGCATGAGAAGAAAGATATAAGGGAGTCCATGGTTCCCATCCTTGAAAGCTACCACTTTCTGCATATGTTCAATCATAATGGCAGGCAAATTGATAGAGTGGAACTCATCCAATGCTTCCATTAAGTATAGATCAGACCGGGATGTGATGGACCTTCTCTCAGCACGAGGGAGTAGAACCTCATTAACCATCTCAAATAACAGTTGGTACACAGGAAGCAGAGCCTTCTTGTGTACCCGTTCTCCATGCTGGACAGCTTTCTCTTTCACAATGGCGCACCTAAAATTAGAGCCACAAGCACCTCTCACAGATGACAACCCTTCAGATGGAACCCTGAGAATGTTTCCCAACACAGTAGCATCTATAACAATATCCACATCATTCACTAGGACACATATGTGATCATCTTTAACAGTGAAGAGTTCAACATAGAAACTTTGGACCTCATCCTCATATACCTTGGGCACATCCTCTTTGAACAGATGGCCCAACTGCTGAAATTCCACCATCTCAAGAATTTGTCTCATACCCGCCATTTCAGAAATCTCTGGGTTAAACGTGCGACCCCATAGTACCTTCTGGTACCGCAGCCTTTCTTGCCCAAGCACACTTACACTTTTTACCCTTTTGACAAAATCGGGTGCCCCAACAGTTTCCAACTTCCTTTTACCAGACTTCTCAATGGACTTACCCTTGCTACTTGATTTCACCAGAATATCATCATCAGATACTGATTGTTCCTCCACAACTTTCTTAGAGTTGATACTACCTTTCACAGACTTTTTACTTGATGTTTTAATGGATTCCTTTGAAGCACGCTCAATAGATTGTTTCTTTTTTTGAGATCTCTTAACCAGGGAACTTGGATCCTCTTGAGAATCCTCATCCACTTCCACTATAGGTATATTTTTATCACACATGATTTACCCATCCTTCACCAGCCTCTTCTTCTTTTTCTTGCTACTCCTTTTGCTTTTCTTCAAGGCAGACTCAAAAGCCTCCTTCTATTGCAACCTTATGGTAAGTCGCTTAGCAGGGGCTCAGGAGATACCACGAGCTTTCTAATATTAAAGAGTTCACTGAGAACCATATCATCATGTTCATCCTCATCACTAGATCTCACAACGGGAGGGATGGACTCCAACGGTTCAGCATTAAAGTGAGGAGATGGAAAAGGATCGAAGCTGACCTGGGAAGATGATTCCTGACTTGTTTCCTCAGGGAGGGGATCAGGTTCATCAGCAGGGTTCCCAGTAGCTACTTTAGGTGCAGAAGATCCAAAGAGCACCATTGTTCCTTCTTATCCTAAGAGCGGAGTCCCTTCCCCATAAGACTCAGGCATGGAAGAAGTTACCTCATTCACCAGTCTCTCGGCAGCAATGGCCAACATGTTTTCGATGGCCTCCTTTTCTTGAGGTTCCATAGCAGCAGCAGTAACTAGAGGACAAGCATATTGATTAGTATCTTCCTTCGACACCCATTTTCCTTGTTGAGTTTCACCCTTTTCTTCATCCTTATTTTGTTCTTTGAGAGTATCAGGCAACAGAGAAGAAACAGTATCTATTTTTGGTGCTTCTGAGTCCTCAACACTTAAGGAAGAAGTATCGACAGAGGGAGTGATGAGAGAGATAGGTGGTGAAAGGGAATCAGGTTTGGGTGTTTCTGGGTTAGCAATGGTGGAAGAGGGGAAGTTTGGTGGTGTTTCTAACATGGCAGATGAGTCAATGGTTTTCTCTTCAGAGGCGGGTAGGTTTGCTTGCTCTTCAGCCATGGTATATAGTTGGGTCGAAGGTTCTAGAAGAGTGGAAAGATAGAAGGATGATCGCTTAAGGTTAGGAGGTGTAGGGGTTTTAAGGAGGAAAAGGATAATTATGAGGGAAGAGAAACTGGTTCTGAAATGGCTATAGGTTTGTGGGAAGATGCAACGTTGCAGAGGGAAGTGAAAAGATTTGAAAGAAAAGAAGTGATATACAAGGTCTGAAAAGATGGATGACATGGCGGTTAATTTTGTTTCTTCTGAGATATGCATGAAAAAACACAAGACTACTAACCTGTGGTACAAGAACCAGGTTCTTGACCAGTCTTTCGGAAAAAAATTTTCAACTCTCTTCTACCGCTCATGCATTGTTTCTTCAGCTTCTATAATCATCATGTGTGTCTACCTGCAACAGTATAAAGGTGAGTTAGGCTTGGCCGGAAAACACTTTAGCTAGATTTACCTGAATGTAACTTTCATAGCCATATGGAAGGGAATCGGGTTCTCAATTAGGCTTGATTAACCCCAGTGCCATCCTATTTTCTCAAAATGTTCCCTGCTTAGAGCTTTGGTAAAGATGTCTGCAATTTCGTCTTATGTACTACAGAACTTCATGCAGATAAGCCCATTCTCCACATTGTCTCTGAGAAAATGATATCTCACATTAATGTGCTTGGTTCTCTTGCATTGGACCGGGTTCTTTTCCATGTTGAGTGCACTGGTGTTGTCACATAGAAGAGGTACACAGTCAGTGTATACTCCAAAATCCTCCAATTGTTGTTTGATCCACAAGTGTTGGGCATAACAAGAAGCTGCAGCAACATATTCTGCTTCAGCTGTTGAGAGAGCTACAGAGTTTTGCTTCCTTGTGCCCATGAAATCAAACAGGATCCTAGGAAGTGAGTCATTCCGGATGTGCTTTTCCTGTCCACCAGATAACCTGCATAATCTGCATCAGTGTACCCAACAAGATTAAAATTGTCACCTGAAGGGTAATATAGAACCAGGTCCTCTGTTCCCTTAAGATATCTCAGAATCATTGGCAGTCTTTAGGTGAGATTACTTGGGGTTTGACTGGAACCTTGCACATAGACCCATATTGAATACAATATCTGGTCTACTGGCAGTGAGATAAAGGAGAGATCCAATAATGCCTCGATACATTGTTTGATTTACTGAAGAGTAAGATTCATCCAAGTCCAGTCGAGTGGCAGTGGCAATAGGAGTGTCGATCACTTTTGATGATTCCATATCGAACCTCTTCAAAAGCTCTTTGATGTATTTTTGTTGACTGATACAGGTTCCCTTCGTGGACTGCTTCACTTGAAGACCCAAGAAAAAGTTCAGCTCCTCCATCATGCTCATCTCAAACTCACCTCCCATGAGTTTTGCAAATTCCTCACAAAGTGAGTCAGTTGTTTCCCCAAAGATAATATCATCAACGTATACTTGAACAATGAGCAGGTTCCTTTCTCGTTTCTTCAAAAATAGAGTGTTGCCAATTTTTGCTCTTGTAAAGCCATTTTCTAAGAGAAACTTTGACAACCTTTCATACTAAGCTCGAGGAGCCTACTTCAAACCATACAGCGCCTTGTCTAATTTGAACACATATTCAGGATGTTCATGACATTCAAAACCTGGAGGTTGCTTAACATAGACTTCTTCCTTGAGAAAACCATTCAGAAATGCACTTTTGTCATCCATTTGGAACAAGGTGAATTCCATATGTAATGCAAAGGCAATGAGAATTCTGATGGCTTCGATACGAGCAACTGGAGCGAAGGTCTCATCATAATCAATCCCTTCCTCCTGATTATAGCCTTGAACAACTAGCCTTGACTTGTTCCTTGTAGTGTTTCCATGCTCATCAAGCTTGTTTCTGAACACCTACCTGGTCCCTATGATGGTTCTATCTGAGGGTCTAGGTACCATGTGCCATACTTGTTCCTTTCAAATTGATGCAGCTCTTCTTGCATAGCTAAGGGTGGCAAGTGGGCCGGTCCAGGCCCGGGACCGCGGGCCAAACGGGCCAGGAGGGTTTGGCCCGGTTTTAGTGGGCCTGGGCCGGTCTCGCGGGCCGATCCTATGATTTGGGCCCACCAGGTTGGACTGTTTGGCCCGGTTTTAGTGGGCCTGGGCCGGTCTCGCGGGCCGATCCTATGATTTGGGCCCACCAGGCCCGGGACCATTTAGCCCGCCAGGGATTGGACCGGTCTCTTAGCGGGCCAAACGGTCCCAACGGCTATTTTAAAAAATAAAAAAAACTATTTTTTTAAAAAAATATAGCCGACGCCGTTGGCTATTTATAAAATAGCCATTTAACCCCCCCAACTTTGTTTTAATCCCAAACATTTTATAATTACACTTTTTTCCTACTTTCAACTATAAATACCCCCTCATTCTTTAATTTTTTTCTTACAAAATCATCAATATATCACAATCTCTCTCTAAATTTCTTCTATAATTGCTACTATTGCTTACTTTATTATTACAATTTGTGAAACAATTGTGAGGTTGGTGAATTGAAGTCTTCAACGATAATCAATTTTCAACAAGTTGTTCGTCGATTCGGTAAACTCGTTCCAACTCTTAAGTTTTAGTATTATAATTTTGTTTGTTTTATTTATTTTCTATTACTTTATTAATTAAGATGACTTCCTTAAAAAACTTTTTGGTAAAAATAAGGAAAAATCCAAGAGTGACGAATCTAGTGCTCAATTTGTTCCTCCTCCACTGCCCGGGGCTCCCCGAATCAAACTCCATATCCGTCCTACACCTGTTATTCTTGATAGCGATAATAGTTTATTATAATTTACTAATAGTCAATTTTGCCATAATATTAGAGCTGGTGAACAATTAGACCATGAATTAATGAATGCTCTTTATTCTAATCCAACTATTAATGAAAATGATGACGAGAAAATAGATTTTGATGAAACTCAACCGGATGATGATATACCAACTAGTCTTGCTCCTGATCTTAACCCAACTAGTGATAACCCTGCTCATCCAAATGATGCCCCATCTGATACTCCTGTTACTACCCCTACTATTTTTAGACAACCTAGCAAACGGACGGAAACATCTCCCGTTTGGCCATTTTATACTCAACTAATTCCAGAAAATAAGGCTAAGTGTAAAACTTGTGTCACGGAGTTAGTTTTTAAATATTTTAGATCGCGGGGGGAGGGGGGGACTTTGGCTAGATACATAATGAAACACCCTCAAGATAGAGTGAGATATCTTCGTCTGAAAGCTTTGGCCAAGGGGAAAAGTCTACCTACTCCTAGTCAGGTTGACACTAGTACCGGTTCAAATCAATTTCAACCGGAAATTAACACTGTTACCGGTGGTATTTTATATT
>AWOL01S0080720.1:0-17393 GCA_000715115.1 Nicotiana otophora | reverse complement strand
GAAGCTGATCAAATAAATCATCAATCCTCGGCAATGGATACTTGTTCTTGATGGTGACTTTGTCCAACTACCGATAATCTATACACATCCTCATCGATCCATATTTCTTCTTCACAAACAACATGGGTGCACCCCAGGGTGATACAATAGGTCTAATGAAGCCCTTATCAAGAAACTCTTGCAACTGCTCCTTCAATTCTTTCAACTCTGGCGGGGCCATGCGATATGGCGGAATAGAAATAGGCTGAGTGCTCGGAGCCAAATCAATGTAGAAATCAATATCCCTGTCGGGTGGCATCCCTGGCACGTCTGCAGGAAACACCTCTGGAAACTCATGAACAACCGGCACCGAATCTATGGAAGGAACCTCCGCACTAGAATCGTGGACATAAGCCAAATAAGCTAGGCACCCCTTCTCGACCATATGTCGAGCCTTCACATAAGAGATAACCCTACTGGCAGAATGGCCAAGATTCCCTCTCCATTTTAATTGAGGCAACCCCTGCAAGGCTAAGGTCACCATCTTGGCGTGATAATCTAATATAGCATGATAAGGTGAAAGCCAATCCATACCAAGTATGACATCAAAATCAACCATGTCAAGAAGTAGAAGATCTACACGAGTCTCAAGACTCCCAATGGAGACCATACACGAACAATAAACACGATCTACAATAATAGCATCTCCCACTAGAGTAGACACATACACAGGAACACCCAAAGAATCACGGGGCACAACCAAATAGGAAGCAAAATAGGATGACACATAAGAGTAAGTAGACCTCGGATCAAATAGAACTGAAGCATCTCTACTGCAAACTAAAACAGTACCTGTGATAACAGCGTTAGATGACTCAGCCTCAGGCCTGGCTGGGAAAGCATAACACTGGGGCTGGGCCCCATCACCCTGGACTACGTCCTTGGATGGCCTCTAACTGGATGGTCTCCACCTCTAACGGCCTGACCTCCACCTCTAACAGTCTGACCTATACCTCTGACTGCCCGATCCCTGCCTCTGGCTGGCTGAGCAGGTGGTGCAGCAACTGGTGCCAGAACTATGGCACGAGAACTCTGATGTTGTGAGCTGCCCGTTGCTTGTGGGAAAAATCTAGCAATATGTCTCGGATCACCACAAGTATAACATAACCTCGGTTGCGGTGACTGCTGACCCTGAAACTGACCCTGCCGACCCAAATAACCACCCTGATAACTCTAGAGTGTAGGTGAACTAATAGGAGCTGGTGGTGTGCTGTAGTCTAGCTGGTCGGAATAACGCATCTGAGGGCCACGACCACCTGAGGCACTGTGGGATGCCTGAAGCGCTGATTGAAACAGCCTGGGAGGATGGCCTCTACCAAAAGTACTCCTGCCTCTAGATGAGGCACAAGTGAACTCACCGGAATGATGAGGTCTCTTGTCAGACCCCTGACCTCCCTGAGTAAGAACCATTTTGGCTCGTCTGGCGACATTAGCAGCCGCCTAAAAAGAAATCTCACTCCCAGTCTCCTTAGCCATCTGCAACCTGATAGGCTGAGCAAGTCCATCAATAAACCTCCTCGCCCTCTCTCTCTCGGTGGGAAGCAAAAGATAGCATGATGGGCCAAATCCACAAAACGGGTCTCATACTGAGTAATAGTCATACTGCCCTGCTAAAGACGCTCAAACTGGCGGCGACGCTCCTCTCTCAATGTGATAGGTAGAAACTTCTCTATGAAGAGCTGAGAGAACTGGTCCCAAGTAAGAGTAGGAGACCCAGCTGGTCTGGTCAACAAGTAATCTATCCACCATTACTTGGTGGAACCAGTCATCTGAAATGCAGCAAAATCGACCCCATTGGTCTCCACTATACCCATGTTTCGTAGAACCTCGTGACAACTGTCAAGATATTCCTGGGGGTCCTCTGAAGGAGCACCACTTAAGTGAATAGGAAAGAGCTTGGTAAACGTGTCCAATCTCTATAAAGCCTCAGAAGACATAGCTGGCCCATCTCCGACCTGTGCCGCAATAACCGACTGAAATAATCTGACTGGCTGAACTGCTAGAGACTGATACTGGGGAGCTATCTGCTCCGGAACGGGAGTGGTAGAAGTCTAGGCTCCTCCTCCAGCCTAAGAGACTGCTGGTGCCATGGGAAATGCGCCAGTCTGGGCCACACTCTCCATAAGGCCCACCAAATGGACCAAAGCGTCCTAAAGTACTGGGGTAGCAATGAACCCCTCCGGAACCTGAGTTGGTCCGGCAGGAACAGTCTTGGCTGGAACCTCCTCGTCAAGCTCTATTTAAGGCTCCACTATTGGGGCTACTTCTCGGGCTCTAGGCTGAGCCCTGCCCCTGCCTCGGCCTCGACCTCGACCTCTGCCCCGCGTAGGAGATGCCATTGGAGACTCTGGCTGCTGCTCAGCTGGGGAAGCAGTACGTGTTCTCACCATCTGCGAGAGAATAAGAGTAGAAGAGTTCAATAAGTATTAAGAAAGCAAAATTTCACGACAGACAAGAATAGAAGTGAAACTTGTTCCTAAACTTCATAGCCTTTGGAAGATAAGCATAGACGTATCCGTACCGATCCTCCAGACTCTACTAAGCTTGCTCATGAATCGTGAGACCTAGGCAACCTAGTGCTCTGATACCAACTGTCACGACCCGAAATTTCCCACCGACGGGACCGTGATGGCGCCTAACATTTCACTTGCTAGGAAAGCCATCGTTAGAAAATCGTTAAACCAATTCCTTATTTCCATTCAGTAAGTAACAATAATTAACTAAGATGAAATATAAGAGGTGCAAAATTTTATAAAACTGTATTAATTACTACCATCCGGATCTGGAGTCACAATTCACGAGCATTCTAGAATTTATTACAAGTAATAGTCTGAAAGAAATACAACTATCTGAATGAAAGAAATAGTAGAACAGAAAAGATAGACGGGGACTTCAAGGTCTGTGAACGCCGGCAGATCTACCTTGAGTCTCCGGACAGTGGACCAATAGTAAAATCTCGATCAACCCGAGCCAGTATCCAAAATCTTCACAGAAAGTGCAGAGTGCAGTATCAGTACAACCGACCCCATGTACTGGTAAGTGTCAATCCTAACCTCGACGAAGTAGTGACGAGGCTAAGGCAAGGCACCTACAAATCAACATTTGATAGAATAACAAGTACAAACCTTACTTCAATATTTGGTTCCATAACATCAATCTCAACTTTGAAATAAAAACTCAATTATCACTAGAAAATCCGTAAACATGATAATAACGATAAATTGAACAACACTAGTATAACACATCGCAATTAGGCATAGGAATGAGACAATATAAGAAAAACTGAGAAACATGGAAAACAGGTAAATTGGTGGCGCATAAGTACTCGTCACTTCATATATACGCCGATCACATGAATTTCACTTAGCAAGTAATCTAAGGTTCCTAATTCCCTCAAGTCAGGGTTAGACACAACACTTACCTCGCTCTGAAGGCCACTTAATTCTCAATCACAGCTTTTCCTTTGGAATTCACCTCCAAACCACTCTTATCTATTCAAAAATGACTCAACAATATCAAATAGTGCTTAAGAAATAAATTTTATTGCATAAATTAAATTCCCCAAATTTCCTCCAAAAGGTTGAAAAATCGACCCCGGGCCCGCTTGGTCAAAACCCGAGGTTCGGACCAAAATCCTTTTATCCATTTACCCCCGAGCCCGGATATACAATTGGTTTTGGAATCCGACTTCAATTCGAGGTCTAAATCCCCAAATTTTGAAATTCCTAAGTTCTACCCAAAAATCCTAATTTCACCATAAAAATGCTAGATTCTAGGTTGAAATCTTGCTATGAGATGTAAACGATTGAAAGAAAAGAGTTAGGAATCAGTACCTATGATTTGGGGAAGATTTGGTCTTTGGAAAATCGCCTCTTCAGGTTTAGGTTTTGAAAAATTGAAGAATGAATGAAAAATCTCGTCTAAGTCTAAAGTTATCAGTTGCAGATGTCGCATTTGCGACCTGAGCTTCGCAATTGCGAAACTCGCAAATGCGAAGGGGTCATCGTAAATGCGAGATCCTTCACATTTCCTCTGCCTTCGCATTTGCGAAGAATATGTCGCATTTGCGACGATTGGCCCATCGCATTTGCGGAAAGAAATTCGCATTTGCGAACATACCCTTCCCAAGAGCCCCATCGCAATTGCGAAGAAAATCTCGCAATTGCGAGAATATGCTGGCACAGGCCTTCTTCGCAATTGCGATAGATACCTCGCAATTGCAAGGCTTGCTTATTTTGCATTTGCGAAGCCTGATCTCGCAATTGCGAGATCAGAGGTCTGCAACAGGTTCAGTTATACCAGAAAATTTTCCAAGTTCAAAACATCTTGTGGCCTATTCGAAACTCACCCGAGCCCTCGGTGCTCCAAACCGAACATGCCCAAAAGTATAAAAATATCATACCGACTTGCTCGCATGATCAAATCCCCAAAATAACACCTAGAACTACGAATTTACCACCAAATCATATGGAATCTCAAGAACACTTTAAAATTCATATCTTCTCAACTGGACGTCTGAATCACGTCAAATCAACTCCGTTTGTCACCAAATTTCGCAGACAAGTCTTAAATATCATAATGAACCTGTATCGGGCTTCGGAGCCAGAATACAGACCTGTCACTAACAATGTCAAACATCAATCAATTCTTAAAAATAATTAATTTTCGGACTTTTAATTTTTATCAAAAATTCCTAACTTGAGCTAGGGACCTCCAAATTCAATTGCGGGCATACGCCTAGATCCCATAATTCGATACGGATCCACCGGGACCATCAAAACACGGATCCGGGCCCGTTTATCAAACATATTCACCAAAGTCAGCTAAAATCAACTTTAAGGCATAAATTCTTATTTTCATCAATTTTCAACATAAAAGCTTTCCGGAAACATGCTCGGACTGTGCACGTAAATCGAGGAGGGTAAAAATGAAATTTTTAAGGCTTAAGAGCGCAGATTCGAGTTCTAAAACATAAGATGACCTTTTGGGTCATCACAATCCCCGATATCCCGAGGCCTAGTGGTGAGCTGCTTTTCTTGAGCAGTTCTGCAACACCTAGTGTCTCTCTTCGTATTTGTATTCTGTCTATTTTATGTTCAGACAGTATTTAGAATTTTTTATAATCTACTAGATGCTCATACACTTGTGACACCAGGTCTTGGCACATACACTTGTAGAATTATGGTATTGAATTATTACTTTGGTTTTATTTATTTAAACCTTTTATTTTCTTAAATCTTACAAATACGGAAAGTTTAATTGCTCGAAAACCTATTAAAAGAGGAATAATATGTCTAATTCACTAGTTGGATTGCCTAGCGGTGATGTTGGGCGCCATCACGACCTATAGGTGAAATTGGGTCGTGACAAGTCCACTGGGTCACCACCCTACTATTTACTTTATCCTATCTTATTTACATTCTGGACAAATATTGTATTATTATGGTACTCCTTAGAAAATGCTCGTGCACTTGTGACATCGGATTTTTGGGGTTATACTAGTTGATGCTTATGGTTTCGTACATCATTAATGCCTTTCAATTCTTTTATAAACTACATATGTGTACGTCCCCGGGGATTTAGGAGTGTAAATATCTTTCCTTATTAAAAACTATAATTAAATGGATAAATCACTGTTGGCTTACCTGACGACGGTGTTAAACGCCATCACGACCTATAGTAGATTCTGGATCGTGACAGTTCTTGCATCATGATTGAGTGGACCAAAAAGAGAGGAGGAAATTAAGTGCATCAGGAAACATAAAAATGGAATGGCACTATTTTGGGTTCTACTGTAAAATAAGGTCGATCAGTACAACAAAGTATTTCGCGTTCACGTAGGGTCCTGTCACGGCCCAAAATCCAACCAATTGTGATGGCACCTAGCCCAACCCGTTAGGTAAGCCAACTATCCACTATCTAATTCCAATGTAATTTAACAAGACAATTAAGTAAAAGAAAATATCAAAATCTTATACATTCCCCAAGGACTGGTAGTACAAATCATGAGCATCTAAGAATAGAGTATACAAAGCTGGTATGAAGTAATACATTATCTGTTTGAAAAGTACATAAATAGAGTTTTATGAATATAAGGCTACCATGAATAAGTGGCAGCTACAACCGGAGCACAGGTATATCTTCAGATCCAGCTCCCAACGAACACAGTAACATCAACAACCAACATCTGCACGCAAGGTACAAAAGTGTAATATGAGTAAACCCGACCCGATATACTCAATAAGTAACAAACCTAAACTTAGGTTAAAAGTAGTGACGAGCTTGTACCAAGGTCGGGTCCAAAACCAATAGTCCACAACAGTCCAGAACAACGTAAAGCAAGTAATACAAGAAGCAACTCAAAGATAAAATGCTCAGCTAAATCATGATTTGAAAAAAATAGTTCTTCCTTTCAAGTACATCAGTGAAAACCCAAATCGTTTACCGAAGTTGCCAAAAATATGAGTAAGTTTGAAAACTGTAACTTTCCCAAAATCCTTTCAATGATAATTAAGATGTCTCATTTTATTTCCAGATAACTAGTGTAAAATAAATGCATCACTATGCCCATGTGTCAACACGTGTGAGAAATCATAAATGACGTGATACTGTACAGCAAGAGGAAGAATACATCTCTATGCTTGTATGTCATGTGTGCATGTCAATACAATATATCTCAGAGATGAACTCATGTACTCACACTGTCAGAGTACTCAATCTCACTTTCTCACACATTCTACTCATCATGCCCAATCACTCGGTACTGTATACGGCCAATCCGGCCCAGGGAAGATCCATCCCGGAATATACACATCAATTGATCATCAGTCACTCAGTACCGAGTAGGGCCAATCCATCCTGTGGAGAAGATCCATCTCCAGGTATATAATGTTTCAGACAAGATCTATGTCCAGGGAAGATCCATCCCTCAATAATAACAACCGCGCTCACTGGGCTGTGTGCAGACTCCGGAGGGGCTTCTTCAGCCCAAACGCTATATAAAGCCTATAAGGACTGCTGCAGGTGTGCAGCCCTGATCCACATAATAATAATAATAATAATAATAATAATAATAATAATAATAATATATAAAGCCAATATGGCCTGCTGTAGGCGGACAGCACCGATCCACATAATAATGTATCAATAAATAACAGAGACTGAGATATGATATGCAATTAAATGAATATGACTGAGTATGAAATTTCAATTTAAACAATTAATTCACAGTAATATGACCTTTGTGGGTCTCAATAATACTGGTACATAGCCTCACATAATTTTTAATATGATTCTCAGCTCAATTTCTTTAACACATAAAACTGCATGAAAAATGCCAAGATTATTTGACTACAAAATTCCACGGAATAATTACGTCATAATTTTTATGGTGCACGCCCACACGCCCGTCACCTAGCATGTGCGTCACCTCCAAACAATTCACATAATACGTATATTCAGGGTTCATACCCTCAGTTCCAAGATTAGAAGAGTTACTTACCTCGAACAAGACGAATCCAATTCCGAGCAAGATCAAAATGCTCTAGAAATCCCATTCTGTGCATATCAACTTCAGAAAGGCTCGAATCTAGCCATAATAAATTTGATTCAGTCCACACAATTATAGAAATTAATTCCATATCAAAATACTAATATTTTCTCACAAAATCCGAAATTACACTCCAAAAATCGCCCGTGGGACGACGTCTCGAAATCCGACGAAACTCACAAAATCCGAAAACCCATCCAATTACAAGTTCAACCATACTAATTTCACTTAATTCCGACTCCAAACCGATGTTCAAAACTCAAAAATTCGTTTTATGAAATTATAGGAATTTCCTTCGATTTCTCTTGAAAATTCGATAATCTTACGCCACAAATGAAGATTAATTCATGAAATAAAATCACAAGGGAGTCAAGAATACTTACCCCAAGTTGGGTGAAAATATTCCTCTCCAAAATTGCCCAAAATGTCCAAAATGAGAAATATCTCAGAAAAATCTCGTTTTTAACACTGCCCAGGCATTTCCGCACTTGCGGTGCCTGGGCTCGCACCTACGCATCCGCTTTTGTGGAAATAATTGCGCTTCTGCGGACATCCCTTGTCCAGCGAGCCTCTGCTTCTGCAATGCCAAGGACTGCATCTGCGATCACGCTTTTGAACAACAGGCTCCGCAACTGTGAAGACCGTCGCACCTGCGAGTTTATTGTCGCTTCTGCGACCATCACACCTGCGAGCCCTTTTATGCAGGTGCGATCACACCAGAACTAGCAAATTTTCAGCAATTCTTCAACTTTGAACCTTGGTCCGTTAACTAGCTGAAATCAACCCGAGGTCTCTGGGACCTCAACCAAACATACCAACAAGTCTTATATCCCAATACGAACTTAGTTGAACTCTCAAATCACCTCAAACAACTTCAAAAATATGAACTACATACGGATTCAAGCCTAATGAACTTCGAAATTTCTAAATTCTACAAACGACGCTAAAATCTATCAAATCACGTCCGATTGACCTCAAATTTTGTACACCAGTCACATTTGACATAACGAAGCTATTCAAATTTTCAGAATTGAATTTCGACCCCGATATCAAAAAGTCAACCCCCGATCAAACTTCTCAAAAATTTAACTTTCGTCATTTCAAGCCTAATTCCACTACGGACCTCCAAATAATTTTTCGGACACGCTTGTAAGTTCAAAATTACCATACGAAGCTATTAAAATTATCATAATTTATATCCGAGATCGTTTACACATAAGCCAATATTCGATCAACTTTTCTAACTTAATCTTTCCATTATGAGACTAAGTGTCTCAATTCATTCCGAAATACTTCCGGACCCGAACTAACTAATCTGATAGGTCATAATGCAGCTATAAAGCACAAATATAGCAGTAAAAAGGGGAACGGGATCGAAAAAAGGCCGCACCCCAAGAGAGTATGATGTAAACAGTCTACCCTAATGTAAGCAGTAGTGGAATCTACCTACACTAATTGCACGGCCATTTGTTATTTTGGGTTTTACTCTATTCTACCAAAAATAAAGATAAGTACTGATGTGTAGGAAAATTGGGTCCACACATAAGGGGTGCATTAAGGCCCAATAGGGTTATTAGTTAACCCTAATACTCCCTATATAATTACACTTACTATGTACAATAAAATAACTCTTAGCAGTATGTTTCCACACTCTCTTCTACCAAATCAGACGAGGGGTTTAGATTGTGATATAGGGGGTGCTCCGTCACACCGTGACAACCACTACCGACTAGTGATTCCAGTTGCGGTTCATCTGTCTTCTATTTCCGCTTCACGAAGAACAAGTAAGTTCTCATTTTACAATCTACGCACTAATCTAATTAGTTTATCGCATTATCCTTCATTGGTATCAGAGCCATAGACTGGTTTTCTGATCCGAAAAATATATTAGAATAGTTCTATTACTCTATGTAAATATAGAACCATGCGTATAATTATTTTTTGAATGAATGATCTGCCATGAAATTGGGAATGATAAAACAGTTTGCTATATACTGTGTGTATCTAGAATTATGTGTTTATGCATATCAAATTTTCTATGCAATTGGAACTAGTTAATCAGTTTAACTTTTGAATGATTTTTTTTAATTTAATCTGAAATCGATTTTCATAATCTGATTAAAAAACAATATTCATTAAGTTTTATGAATTTCTGTATGTAATTGAAATTGTATATCAATATTCAACACTGATTAAAAATAATCTGGGATTTTATTGAAAAGCCTTTTTCTGAAACTGATCATAAATACAACAAAAAAAGGAATCAATTTTTTTTATAATTTTCTCGATCAGCAAACCCGCTGCCGTCACCGCCTAAGATCCACCGCCGCGGTAGGTGGAGGTCGTCTAAGAAACGAACAGTAAACTCCCTTATTTTAAGCCATGGAGAGGAAGAGCTTTAGAGAGCCATGGCTTATCCTTTCTCTCTTCTCTGAAATTTATATATATATATATGTATATAATTTTATTTTTAAAATGGGGGCGGAGCTTCGTGCTCCAATGGTGGCAGTGGCGAAAAGAAAAGAGGAAAGAAGGAGATTAGGGTTTCTCTCCGACCTCTGAAATTTGAAAAAGAAAAAAGGGGAAGAAAATATAAAAGGGTTGCTGGCGAATGTCCCATAAAGAAGAAGAAAAAGAGAGATTAGGTTTCTCTTTTTTAAAATGCAAAGATGCCTCGTATTAGAAAAACAAAATATTTTTTTGTTGAAAATTAGGCTTTAGAAGCTGATGGGCTTCTTTATCTATAATGTGGCATATTTTAAGAAAATTGGGCTAAAAGCCCACTCAAAATTGGCTTGTAATTGTTTTTATGGCACTTTTAAGAAATTGGGTTCAGAAGCTGATGGGCTTCTTACTTTAAAAATGAAAGTTTTTTAAAAATCTCTATTGTTTAGTGGCTATTAACTTTTTATAGCTACCATATACATAATTACTTCCTATAGCTACTATTTACTTGTTACGCAACTGTATTCGTTACCGTATTCATGAATACAGTAGTGAAATTCGCCTAAAAAATAGGGGAGTCCAGCTGTACGACTGTATTCGCGCTACTATATTCATGAATACAATAGCGAAATTCGCCTAAAATAGGGGAGTCCGGATGTTTAATGACCGAAAGAGGATCAATTAGCATGTATCAGTCCTAATTTAACTCAACAAAATCAATTATACATAAATTTCACTGCTATTGTGTTGTATTCCATGTATTCGCGCGACTGCATTTATAAATACAGTGAGGTACAAAATAGGGATTACATATGTTTAATTATGTATTTCATGTATTCGCGCGAAGCATTTATAAATACAGTGAGGTAATCCGCCTAAAAAATAGTGATTATGGGTGTTTAATAATGGAAAGTGCAATATTGAATTGTTTTAAATTTCACTATATCGAATTCAGTTGTATTCAAACAACAAAAAATCAAGAAAATAGAGTGTATATCATTCTATTCAATTCGATTGTATACATTGTATTTAATTCACAGATATTCACTATTATACATTATATTCAATTCACCGTATTCAATTCAACTGTATTCAAACAACAAAAAATTACAAGACATAGTGATATTCGATTGTATTCAAAAAATACAGACCTTCGGAATACATAAATCTATGCGAAAAAATAATGTATTTATACAAAAATGTAATGTAGCTGAGTGTATTTGTTATAATACAATGTATTTGTATCAGATGGCATTTTTCAGTCAAGAAAAATATTGTGTACATTGTATTAAAACTAAAAATAGAGACGAACAAAAACCGACCCTCAAATATTCTCTGGCGTAGCCATGACCAGATTTGTTCGCCTAAGAGGATGAGCCAATAGTGGATGATGACGCCGACGATTCTGACTCAAAGTTATGTAGAAATTAATGATTCATCGTTTTAAGAACTTCTGCCCCATTATTCATCCAATGTTCATGTTGGTGTACACAGTGTAGATTGGCTGAACTTGTAGAAGTATTTTCAATTGTAGTAACACTAGAGGATTCAACCAGAGAATTCACGATTAGAAGCAGGTATTTTGCTAGAAAAGAGAGAAAAGAAAGAGAGAGAGAAAGAAGAAAACAAATGCTGAGATTTTGAGAGAGAATCGTGTGTTAACTGAAAGAAAGAGAGATAAAAACATAAATAGCGTATTTCACGCCTCAATGGTAGTGTATACCATCAATGCCTATTTTGCTATAAAATATAAAAAGTAGCTATAAAAAATAATATTTTAAAATAGTTTTAGTTTATAATAAATAGGGTGTATACCTTTGCTATGGGAGGTAAAATTTCCTTTAAAAATTGGCAACATTCAATTGTCTTGTTGTTCTATTTGGACTTATGGCCTATTTTAAATGCTTTAGATAATAATTGTTTTGGGCTCACAACCTAAATTAAAAATTGCATAAGCTTCTTTTTTTATTAATTCCAAGTTTCAAAAATTAGTCTTATGGACTTAATTTTTAGAATATAAATTTAGTATTTATATTCTTTATAAAAATTATAATTATATTATTATACCTATTGCTTGAATTGTTAATTAGTTTAACAATAAATTTATTGATTAATGTTTTTAACATGCTTGATGGTTAATTTGTTTAACATTAAATTTATTTGTTAATTAATTTAACATTGTATTTATTTGTTAATTTGTTTAACATGATTGAAATGTTAATTTATTTATCGTTATATTTATTTGTTAATTTGTTTAACATAATTGAAATGTTAATTTGTTTTGACATTACTTTGGTTAATTAGTTTAACACATGCTTTATGTTAATTTGTTGAGCATGAAATCAAATATTAATTAGTTTAATATTAATATTACTCGTTAATTTGCCTAACATGTATGATATGTTAACTAGTTTAACATTAAAGTAAACATTATGTAAAATTGTATAGCATATAATAAATATTAATTAGTTTGACATTAATTTTATTTGCATGCTAATTTAAGTTATTTGTTAACTTATGATCTATATGAGATTGTAAAATCATGATAGATAATTATGTTATCTTAAACATGATTAAGACGCTTATCTAGATAATTGAATAGGTTAATTTTTATAATATTTAATTCTTGGACAATGATTAGGAACATAGTGTACTTTCAACTCCATAATTAATATATGTGTTTATTAACTTAATCAATTGATGCTTAATGTCATAATATGTATGTATGTTGAACATCGTACCTTGCATTATTTTTTTAAATTTTACGTGATCCTCATAATATTTTTTATTTTGTTAAAGAATGACTACTGCTTTGAAAAACATTGTTGCTGAGCTCAACAAAAGGTTGAAACTCAATGGTGACAACTTTGAAACCTGGAGCTTGAAAGTGAAGTATGTGCTAGAGGAGCAAGAGGCTCTGGAGGCCATTAACAATGTCATTAATGAGCCCGAGGAAGGCAACACTGTTCAGCATAGGCATGAGCGTGAAGCCTATAACAGTTGGAAGAAAAAATACTTTATTGCTCGCATTACATTGTTGGCTTTATTGCTCGCATTACATTGTTGAGCACTTTAGATGATGACATCTTAAGGGAGTTTAAGAATCACCAAAGAGCTATGGATCTTTGGAATGCTTTGAGAAAAAGGTTTGGTACTTGTTCCACTGCAAGGCTACGATCATTAACGATCAAATTTGATTCATATAAGAAACTTCCAGAACATTCAATGAAAATACATCTGAGGCAAATGACAAATATAATCTGGGAGTTGAAAGATGTTGGTCATATGTTGACTAATAAACAACAAATCCAAGCAGTCATATGTTCTTTACCTAGTTCTTAGGATCATATGAAAATGCATTTGACCCATAATGAGCGAATCACAACTCTGGAAGATGTCCGGAGGCATCTTGAGTTAGAGGACGAACGACTTGAGACTGCAAAGCCAATAGCTAAGTTGCACATGGAAACAACCTCCAAAATCAAGAGTGATTCAAAGAAAAGGAACTAGGGAAAGAAGAGAGGACCACCTCAAGCTCAGCCAAGTCAGCCTGCTAAAAGAGCAAAGACTGAAAAAGGAAAGAACAGAAGTCCCAAACGTGTCAAAGTTGCTAAAGTGGAATGGTATAATTGTGACAAAAAAGGGTCATTATCCCAGAGATTGCTCTGAGCCTCCTATAAAGACTCAGGAGCAACAGACCACATAGCATGGGAACGCAGTGCTACTGTTGAATTTCGACGAGTTTTACGTGGAGCAAAGTGGATATATGTGGGCAACAACAATAAAGTTATTGTTGAGGGGATCGGTACATGCAAGTTAGTCATGCTTGGTGGTCGAGACCTAACACTACATGATGTTCTCTTTGCACCAACAATCCGTCAGAGTGTTATTTCAATTTTAGTTTTGCTTAAGCTAGGATTTGACTTGTTTTATCATGACAATTCTGCCAAGTTGACTTTTGGTTCAACTTTATTTGGTTTTGGTCATGTGACCAGAGGTTTAATTATTATGGATTTGGATTATGATTCATTTAATAATAATGCTAATTTTTCTATGTTTGTTTCTTCACATGAATATGATAGTGATGTAAACATATAGCATGCTAGATTTGGTCATATTGGCCAACAAAGAATGCAAAGGTTATCAAAACAAAGTTTGCTTTCCAACATTGAACATGTGGAATTGTCCACTTGTAAAAATTGTCTAGCTGGAAAATCTGCAAGAAAACCTTTTGGTCAGATGACTAGAGCTGAATATCCTTTACAATTAGTCATTCAAACATTTGTGGGCCTATGAATGTTAGGGCTAGGCATATATCAAGTTATTTTATCATATGTATTAATGACTTTACCCGTTTCAGTTATGTCTATTTAATTTCCCACAAATCATAAGCAATAAGTTATTTCAAATGTTATATGAGCTTAGTGGAAAATCAATTAGACAAGAAGATAAAAGCATTTCGAACTGACCGTGGTCGTGAATACTTATCAACCCAGTTTAATTGGTTGTGTGATGAAAAAGGCATAGTTCATCAGTTGACTAAATACTCCATAACAAAATGATGTTGCAGAGAGAAAAAACAGAATGCTCCTAGAAATGGTTAGGTCAATGATGGCACAAGCTAACCTCCCAATTAGTTACTAGGGTGATGTGTTGCTTACTGCCACCTTTATACCTAACCGAGTGCCTACAAAATTAGTTACTACTACTCTATATGAGTTATGGACTGGAAGACAACCCAACCTGAATGTATTAAGACCTTGGGGTTGTGCTGCCTATACACATGATTCCTCTCACAAATATGAAAAATTGGGTCCGAGGGGAAAGAAAAGTATCTTTATAAAATACTCTGATACCTCAAAGGGTTACGTGTTTATAGGTCAACAAGACAGTGAGAGTGTAACTAAGTTTGAATCACGAGATGTCACATTCTTAGAGGATGAGTTCCCCAAGAAGGGAGAGGTAGGTCAAGACCTAACCTTATTTGAAATAATGGATCAAGAAGTACAAGGATCACTTCATTCGAGTAGGAGAATTTTAGCAGATGATGAATTAGTTTCTCATCAATGACCTCCTTCATCAACAGATGCGAATGAAAGTAATCCTTCTACATTGAATGGAAGTGACCAAATGGATCTTGTTCCAAGTGGGAGCGAGATGGTCATAAATCTTGTTCCAAGTGGGAGCGGGATGAATGTTCTTGATCCTAGTGGGAGTAATATTGATCCAAATAGGAACAATAATGAATCACAAATAAGGCGTGGTTATCATAAAAAGATTATGTGCCGACGATTTGATGTTGAAGGCGGTGAACTATTTATGATGCTCCTACAAGAAGAAAACGAGCCTAAAAATATAAAAGAGGCTCTCTCATGCCCTTCTAAGGATAAATGGACAAAAACAATGGAAGATGAACTGTATTCTATGAGAGTCAACAAAGTTTGGGAACTAGTTGATCTCCCTAAAGGACGCAAAGTAATTAGGAGCAAATGGGCTCTCAAAATTAAGCTCGGGGTTGATGCATAGTTGAGAGATATAGGCTCGACTGGTGACAAAAGGGTATATACAGCAAAAAGGAATAGACTACGAGGAAACTTTCTTGCATGTTGTATGATTTACCTATGTTCGCCTGGTTCTAGCTATTGTTGCAAGCTTGGATATTGAATTACATCAGATGGATGTAAAGACTGTCTTTCTCAATGGAGAACTAGATGAAGATATTTATATAGAACAACCTGAGTATTTCATTGAAAAGGTCCACGAACAAAAAGTTTGTAGACTTTTGAAGTCTATTTATGGTCTCAAACAATCTTCAAGGTAGTGGTATATATGCTTTCAGAATGTTGTTGTATATAATGGTTTTACCATGATGGATGAAGACCATTGTGTTTATACCAAAAGATCAAAGAACAAGCTTGTGATTTTAGCATTGTATGTGGATGACATACTTATAGCTGGAAATGATAAGGAGTTTATAACCGAGATAAAGTCATGGTTATCATCCCAATTTGAGATGAAAAATATGGGCGAAACTGCATATATTTTTGGAGTTAAGATTTCAAGAGATCGTCCAAAGAAACTATTGTATCTCTCACAAGAAAATTACATTAGAAAAGTTCTTGAATGATTCAATATGCAAAATAGTAGCCCAGTTAAAACTCCTATCAGTAAAGTCCATACCTTGGGAAGTCAGATGTGTCCTAAGACTCCTGTAAAGAAAGAAACAATGAGCTGAGTTCTTTATAGGAGCGCAGTCGGAAGTCTAACGTACGCTATGGTGTGCACTAGACTTGATATTTTTCAAGTTGTTGGCTTGGTAAGTAGATATCAAACCGACCCAGGTTTAGCACATTGGCAAGCAGTAAAGAGGATCATGAGATATCTGAAGGGAAATGCTGATTATGTCCTTTGTTACCAAGGCAGCAAGGATCTGCGATTAGTTAGATACAGTGATGTTGATCATGAAGGATATCTAGACGAGAGGAAGTCTACCTCAGGATATGTTTTCTTGCTCAGTAATGGCGCCATATCATGGAGTCGTAAGAAATAATAATATGTATCACTATCTACGATGGAAGCTGATACGTGGTTCTCGCATCAGCAGCACAAGAAGATGTTTGGTTGAAAAAGTTCTTGGAACACTTGTTGGATATAGCAGAAAATGTCGAACCAATTTTAGTCTACTGTGACATTGAAGTTGCAATATCCTCTATCAAGGACCCTAAGTTTCACTGTAAAACCAAACACATAGATGTCAAGTGTAACTATGCGAGAGACATGGTTAGGCGCAAGGTAGTGAATGTGAAGTATGTGTCTACAAAAGATATGTTAGCAGATCCATTGACCAAGCCTTTGTCTATGAATGCATTTGTGAGACACACTAGGTCTCAAGGCTTGCGTAGACTTTGATATACTTTATTTTGTTATTATTTTCCCCTGTTCACAAAACTAATGTTCTTTGATTATCAATAAAGTTGATTTACATACATGCATATTTTATTGTTGAATGTTATGTACATTCTTTGTTCATTTTTTGATAAGTATGTCGGGAAGACAAGAGGTTGGCCTTCTCACACAGGCAACCGCCTCCTTATCTTAGTTATGTGAGGAGATGAGACATGATTTTAAGCAAAATTATTAAAAGGATAATTTGAGAGCTATGCGCTTAAAATCAAAATATCGCCTAAACAATGACATAAGGTCATTAGGGTGAAAAACATTCACCTAGTCTACTCTGTGAGCCGAATGTGAGTTAAATATGATATTGTAGATCAACGAACTCAAATTTAGATACTTATTGTCACGACCCAAAACTAACCTCTGTCGTGATGGCGCCTATCGTGGAACTAGGCAAGCCGAC
>AWOL01S0080718.1:20798-33844 GCA_000715115.1 Nicotiana otophora | reverse complement strand
TACGGACTTCCAAATAAAATTCTGAACATGCTCCTAAGTCCAAAATCACCATACGGAGCTGTTAGAATCATCACTCCGGGGTCGTTTCCACATAATTATATATCAGGTCACTATTCGAACTTAAACATTTTAATATTTTTTTAAAATTTCATATCTCGGGCTAGGGATCTCGGAATTTGATTCCGGGCATACGCCCAAGTCCCAAATCACGATACGGACCTATCAAAATATTGATCCGAGTCCGTTTGATCAAAATGTTGATCAAAGTTAACTCAATTGAGTTTTAAAGCTCTAATCCATATTTAAATCTATTTTTCACATAAAAACTTTCTATGAAATTTTACGGATTGCGCACGCAAGTCGAGGAATGATAAATAGTACTTTTCGAGGTCTTAGAATATATAATTAATTATTAAATTTAAAGATGATATTTTGGGTTCATCACAAAAGTGCTATGTGTTGGATTTTGTAGGTATCTCAAAAGGAAGTGTCCCTTATTGTTATCAACTTTCTCTTATCTTGAAATAGTCAAACTAGCCATTACAAAGTAGTTGTGGGAGCAATACATATATAAAAATGGTTTTGGAGAGCTAAATACTTTTCTCAAACTTCTTTTTCTTCTTCCTACACATGGCACTCTTGTGAACAATGACAGAGATATTTCCAACTCTCTTTTCTATTTCTCCTCCTTCTTCTTCTATGCTGGGTTTCTTTATTGAATTTTCTGCTAGTTTTGTTTCCAGTTTAATAACTGAAAGAGTTTGTTGAATCCTGAAAAATACGCCTAATTTATTCTTTATTATGTAGGCAAAATATCCTTGAGGACAGTGTCCTTGACACGCCTCAAGCTTTGATAAATCCTACTCTCCACAACCAATTTTTACAACAATCTTAAGGATATTTCTTAGTGTCCTTGACACGCCTCAAGCTTTGATAAATCCTACTCTCCATAACCAATTTTTACGACAATCTTAAGGATATTTCTTACACTGTTCTTATGGAGAATATCAAATCTAATAGTTTCGCTATCTGATACTCAAACTTGCAAATATGGAAAAAATACAAATAATCCAACTTTTCCAGTAATTCTTAAGAGTAATAGATGCAAACAAATAGATATTATTATTATTACTATTATTATTATTATTATTATTATTATTATTATTATTATTATTGTTATTATTATTATTATTATTGGTATCGCTGCTGCATTCGTGGTTTCAGAAAACTTCTCTAGTGGACTCCACTCCAAAAGGCAGTAATCTATTCCACTTGACATATTTTTATGATACATAATATACTAGTATCAAGTACGCATAATTGGACTATACCTCCTATGTTTTTATTCTTTCTTGCTTATTATCTAGAATATAATTAATAGGCTCAAGATATGATACATATAATATCCTCCAATTTTCGAAGTGTTTATGATTGATATTGGAGTATTAGGTTGAAGTGAATAATTATGAGTTGTAGAAAGAGTATTTGATTAAACTGAAATTTTTGAAAGTGTGGGGCTAGAGTATCTTGCCCGAGTTATGTAGCCTGATCCAAAGAAGAGAAAAAATGGAAAACATATTTATTAAAATTATAATGTTGAAGCCTTACAAAATTGAGATTTTTTGCGGAGAAAATTTATATTGGAAGATAAAAAATATATATATTGTGCTTTTGACTCAGAAAAATTATTTTTCTTCGGGCCTTTTAGTCGTTTGGATGAAAAGATCGTTGTAACTTGTTTTCTACTAATTTGAGATATTCCTGAACATGTTAAAGTTGCTTCTATATTTAGAAAACTTTACTTTGGTATTATAGTATGGAAGATGCCAAAAGGAAAAAAAATATTATATGTGTTGAAAGATGTTTCAAAAGGCACTTGTATGGAAGTCAAGTTTTATTTTATTTGAGATGATATTATGCCTTACTTGAAAATTACTATGAGTTAGTATTCTGTATGTGAATTTTTCATTGTATTAGAAGGATATAGTGATGATATTGAATCTCTGATTCAGATGAGTAAAACCTCAATAGTGATTGTGTGAACACCTTTTGGGGAGTGTTGTGATATTGATTTGCGTGGCAATGAAACTGATTAAGCAACCTCTTGGTGAATATTCTATTAGGAATTAAGCCGACAATATTTGTGTCGATGAATTGTGATTGCCAAAGCGCAATAGCCATTACAAGAAAATAAATCTTTCAATAGGAAGAGTAGACACATTCTCTTGAGATATAATGTGATAAAGCAATTGCTTAGAGAGAAATTTTTATACATATTATGTGTAGTCAAAAGAGGATTTGGTCGATCCTTTGACTTATAAGTGAAACATCGAGGGGTTGAGAGTTTTGCCAATTTGAGATGTATCAACAATGATGGTAACCCAACCTATGTGATTGGAGATCCCATGAAGTAGGTTCATATGGGTAATAACAAGTCATTAATATCAACAATTTGAGATGTATCAACGATGATGGTAACCCAACCTATGCGATTGGAGATCCCATGAAGTAGGTTCATATAGGTAACAACAAGTCATTAGTTGATCAAATGTGCACTGTTAAATTATGTCTCTTCCTATGGTGTGTATGTATATAGTGCAAGACTGCAAGGAATGTGAGGCTGAGTTATTAAACTCTTATTCCAATAATCCAAAGCTTTTTGTATGCAGTGTATTGCGTTGCAGAATACACTTGATGTATGAACCTATATGATTGTGGAGTGGGGCCACTCCTGTAAAATTTGTGGCAAAATTTTTAAAGCACTCATAAATATCAGGCGCACGCATGGCCTGTTAGCGCAAAACTGCAATAACAGCCAAAATTATAGGGGTGTAATATGATGAATAAGATCTCTAGCTTACAATAAGAAATTATGGTTCATAGAAATTGTCAACTTCACCAATTATTCTGTTAGTTAAATCTTATTTTATCTATAGTTGGTTCATAGTTTATAAGACACCAGATGAATTTCATTATACCCGAAACCCAACAAATTATAATCTCTCTCTTTATTATTATATTCCTTTTGAGATATGTGGGGGATTGTTGGAATTTGTGGGTATCTCAAAAGGAAGTGTCCCTTATTTTTATCAACTTTCTCTCATCTTGAAATAGTCAAACTTGTCGTTGGAAACTAGCCGTTGGAGCAATACCTATATAAACATGGTTTTTGGAGAGTTAAAGACATACTTTTCTCAAACTTCTTCTTCCTCCTATACATGGCACTCTTGTGAACAATGACAAAGATATTTCCAGCTCTCCTTTCTATTTCTCCTCTTTTTTCTATGTTGGGTTTCTTTATTGGATTTTCTGCTACTTCTGTTCCCAGTTTAATAACTGGAAGAGCTTGTTGAATCCTGGGGGATACGCCTAATTTATTCTTTATTGTGTAGGAGAAATATCCTTAAGGACAGTGTCCTTGATACGCCTCAAGCTTTGATAAATCCTATTCTCCATAATCAATTTTTCTACACTATGAACTTTTCTACGATTATATCCATAGAATATTCTGGATATTCGGGGTCATTGCTTTGATTTTCATGATAAAGATGTCAAAAATTATGTCACCAGTCACTTGGAGGTTTGTTCAGCGGATGTCCGTCGAATATTTTGGGATGTGTAATTGTAACGACTCGACGGTCGTTTTGAGCATTTACGCTCCTTTCAACTATTTGAAGTCTTGAATAACTTCCTACGAGGTATTATGACTTGTGTGCATTATCGATTTTGGTTTTACGGTATTTCGGAGTTAGCTTGGAAGGATGAATTTTCATGTTGGAAGCTTAAGTTGAAATAGTTGATCGGATATTGACTTATGAGTAAACGACCTCAGAATTTAATTTTGATTATTCCAATAGCTCCGTATGGTGATTTCAAACTTAGAAGCGTATCCGAAAAATTATTTGAAGGTCTGTAATGGAATTAGGCTTGAAATACCGAACTTTAATTTTGGAAAGTTTGATCGGGGGCTGACTTTTTGATATCGAGGTCGAAATCTGATTCTGGAAATTTGAATAGCTTCGTTATGTCATTTACGACTTGTGTAGAAAATTTAAAATCATTCCGGATTGATCTGATATGTTTCGGCACAAGATATAGAATTTGAAAGTTCAAAGTTCATAGATTTTAATTTGAGGTGTGATTCGTCGTTTTGATGTTGTTTGATATGATTTGAGGCCTCGAGTAGGTCCGTGTTATGTTATGAAACTTGTTGGTATGTTCGGACGGGGCCCCGAGGGCCTAGAGTGAGTTTCAGATGCTTAACGGATCAAATTCGGATTTAGAGGAGGAGCTCAAGCAGTTGGGCTGCTGGTGTGATCACACATGCGCGAAAAAGGGCCGCAGGTGCGAGCTCACAGATGCGAGGAATTAGTCGCGGAAGCGGAAAATGCATGGGCTGGCCAGGCACCCCGGGTGCGAAATTTTTTTTCGCAGGTGCGAAGACCGCAGACGCGAAGAAATCATCGCGGGTGCGAAGACCGCAGACGCGAAGAAATCACCGTGGGTGCGAAGACCGCGGGTGCGAAGAAATCATCGCAGATGCGAAAATCCTGGACAGAATGTTAAAAACAGAGGGGGGGTCCGAGTTTTGCCAATTTTGGACCTTCAAGCACGGTTTTTGGGGCGATGTTGAGAGAGAATTCAAGGAAAACTTGAGGTAAGTCACTTGTGATTATTTCTATTCCATAATATTGAATTATCATCGAATAATCTGACTAGATTACATATTTTTTAGGTGTAAATCGGGGGTTTGAACTTAGGGATTTGAAAATAAGATTTGAAGATTTGGAAGTCGCGTTGAGGTCAGATTTTGGTAAAATTAGTATGGTTAGACTCATGGTTGAATGAACTTTCAGATTTTATAACTTTTATCGGATTTTGAGACGTGGTCCCCACAGGTGATTTTTGGGGCATAATTTCGAATTTTTGAAAAATATTAGTATTTTTGATATGGAATTAATTCCTATAATTTTTGTGGACTGAATCAAATTAATTGTGACTAGATTCGAGCTGTTTGGAAGTTGATACGCGCAGAATGAAATTTCTGAAGCATTGCTTAGCTTGCTCGACATTGAATTTTACTTGTTCGAGGTAAGTAACGCTTCTAATCTTGGAGTTGAGGGTATGAACCCTGAATATATGTATTATGTGAATTATTGGGAGGTGACGCACATGCTAGGTGACGGGTGTGTGGGCGTGCACTATAAAAATTGTGACATAATTATTTATGTGGAATTTTATAGTTAAATGATCTTGGCATTTTCCATACGGTTTTATGAGTTAAAGAAATTGAGCTGAAAAGTATATTAAANATTCGAGCCGTTTGGAAGTTGATACGCGCATAATGGAATTTCTGGAGTATTGCTTAGCTTGCTCGACATTGGATTAGGCTTGTTCGAGGTAAGTAACGCTTCTAATCTTGGAGTTGAGGGTATGAACCCTGAATATATGTATTATGTGAATTATTGGGAGGTGACGCACATGCTAGGTGACGGGTGTGTGGGCGTGCACTATAAAAATTGTGACATAATTATTTATGTGGAATTTTATAGTTAAATGATCTTGGCATTTTCCATACGGTTTTATGAGTTAAAGAAATTGAGCTGAAAAGTATATTAAAAATCATGTCGAGGTTATGTGCCAGTATTATTGGGACCCACAAAGGTCATATTGCTGTGAATTATTTGTTATAAATTAAAAACTCATACTCAGTCATATTTATTTCATTGCATATCATATCTCAGTCTTTGTTGTTATTTATTGATACATCATATCATCATTTTTGGGCTATTTGCATGACTGAGTGAGGTCGAGGGCCTGATTATGAGGATTAGTGTGGATCGGGGTTGCCCGCCTGCAGCATGCTTTATATACTTTATTATTATAGCACGTGAGTTATCCGTGTAGCACGTGAGTTGTCCGTGCAGATTATAACGCTTGGGCTGAAAGAGCTCCTCCGGAGTCTGTACACACCCCTAGTGAGCGCAGGTACCTACTGAGTGCGAGTGTCGAGTGCCGAGTGCCAAGTGCTGAGTGACTGAGAGGCATGAGTGATTGTGAGGTATGCCCGAGTGGCATGAGTGACCGTGAGGTATGCCCGAGAGGCATGAGTGACTGTGAGGTTTGCCCGAGGGGCTGTATATGAGTGATGTTCTGCCCGAGGGGCTGTTTATGATTTTATCACTGAGTTGCATCGCATTGGCATGCATACATGACATACAGGCATAGAGATGTATTTTTCTCATGTTGTACAACATCACATCATTCATGATTTCTCACACATTTTGACAGATGGGCATAGCGATGCAATTATTTTATACGGGTTATTTGGAAAGAAAATGAAACATGTTATTTATTATTGAAAGGATTTTGAAAAAATCACAGTTTTCAGACTTACTCATATTTTGGTGGTTTTAGTGAAAAGAATTGAGTTTTACAATTATATTTGAAAAGAAAAATGTTTATTTTTCCGGAACTGTGAACGAACTGAGCACTTTATTATTGAGTTATTCATTGTGCTGCCTCAATTCTATTGTTATGAGATTTGTTTTCTGGATATTGTTGTTGATTATTGGTTTTGGACCCGACCTTGGTAAAAGCTCATCACTGCTTTCAACCTAAGGTTAGGTTTGTTACTTACTCAGTACATGGGGTCGTTTGTACTGATACTATACTTCTGTACTTTGCTGTGTTCGATGGGAGCTGGATTTGAAGATGTATCTGCGTTCCGGTTGTAGCTGCCTCTTGTTCAAGGTAGCCTTAGATTTATAAAAGCTCTGTTTATGTATTATTCAAACAGACTATGTATTTATTTCATTTCCATTTTGTATACTCTATTCTTAGAAGCTCATGATTTGTACTACCAGATCTTGGGGATTGTATAATATTAAGACTTTTATTCACTTAAATTGCTTTAATAATTATTTTGGAATTAGATAGTTGGTAATTGACTTACCTAACGGGTTGGGTTAGGTGCCATCACGATTAGTTGGATTTTGGGTCGTGACAAGGTGGTATCAGAGCTCTAGGTTCATAGGTTCTACAAGTCACGAGCAAGTGTCTAGTAAAGTCTTGCGGGTCGGTATGATGATGTCCATACTTATCTTCGAGAGGCTACAGGGCATTTAGGATATATACTTCCCATCTTTCTTTCCTTATCGTGCGGGATTGATTCAGCTTGGGACATACTCTTTGAATTCCTTCCACGTATTCGTATGCACACATGAGCGCTCGGTATCAGCTGTGCATTACCAACTTGTGATTCCATGGTTAAGTTTCGAGAGGTGTATTATGTGTTTTGGTGATGGGCCAGTCTGGAAGGACTTGAGGTCAGGATTAGATCGCAGCTTAAGCTCGGTAGCTTCAGTTATAAGTTGTACAATTGGACTCATATATCTGGTGATGACTCTACAGTGGAATTTGTGGTTCGATGAGCGGTGGAATGGAAGTATGATGAGTATGATGTGACCGCGGGATGTGTTAAGACAATTGGAATATGACCATGAGTGTTTTTGTGAAATGTAAAAGAAAGGCCATTGGGTGCTTGATTTTCATTTTGATGTGACGTACAGTCTCGAGTATGAATGTTTTCTGCCAGTGGGGCGTATGTATGAAGATTTGAATTTGAATCTGGTTGAGAAAGTTGACTTGTGTTAAGAGGATTAATACGAGCTTAGCGGATGATTGAGGTATTTTTATTGTTGGCATTGTATGAACATGGGAAGAAGTTTTGTTGGACTGACTGTGGCATTATGGTAGTAAGAGAGTATTGGTATTATGAGTTATGGAATATTTTAATCTATGGCTTTGATCCAAGTGGGGGCGTCTGCTATTGACAATTTGATTTCATGGTTAGGTGTTATATTTTAATTTTGGTCTGAGGCATACTTGTGGGATAGCTATGACTTGCAGAAGTTGAGATCGAGGATGACTCGAATAAGGAAATTCCTGGTTAATGATTATATTGCATATATAAGTATATGTAATATGTGGGATGAGTGAATTGTTATTGGTGAAGGATGTAGTGCGCACGAAGTATGAATTTGATATGTGGTGTTAAAGTAGAGTTACTTCTTTGAGTTTTGTAGTGCTAATGGGGCACGTGCCTTTTGACCAATTTGGGTGGTGTAATTAGATTTGAGCAAAGTGGGTGACTCCCGAAAAATTTTCAGTGGGTTTGAGAATTATATATGGCAATTGAGAATTTCTCCGGACTTATGTATGGATAAAACTTGAGATTTGCATTTGATGGTGCCTGGACTTACGAAAGTTCTGTATGACTAGGGATTCTACATTTTTGTATAAGGAAGGTAAGAAGAATATAATTGCTTAAGGTCCGTAGGGCATTGTGGTTCTATGCTGGGGCTCGTGGGTGAGTTGTGGTTAAAGATCGTGGTGTTTTAGCAAAGAGAAGTATCAATCTGAAGATAAATTCGGAAGGGACTAGGAGAAAATAGGACAACTGGATAGTAGAATGGACCAGTATGGTAATGGTAGTATCGGTCCTTTGGGTAATTACGAGGTGGTAAGACTTTGCAGATGTTTTGGTGGCAATATTCTTGGGTTTGGCGACCTGCGAAGCTTGATCGAGTTAGAGGAATTTAGTTCTAAGGGCTTGATTATGTGCAAATGGATTCCAAAGTACTCTGGATGGTTTGAGCCGGATATTTTTCTATCGATATGGGGAACGTGTTGTGTATTGCGATTTCCTCCTGGAAGAAGCAAGAGAAAGGGGTTAGGGTATGTAAATTGTTGGTGACTCAAAATTTATAATAAGATTCTTGTGCTTGTCACATGATGGCAAGATAGATGTTATGTGTTATGCAGAAGTTAAATTTACATGTACAAGGTTGCTGTACAGTCTTGAAGAGAAGGTAATGAATGTTGGATAACAGGGACGGTTCAAAATAACTAGATGGATACTATTACTACCTGGCGTTGTATGAGAAGGGGGCGGACTTCAGAAGGCGCATTGTATTTTGACTTATGGATGTATAAATTAGTATTGCGGCACTCATATGGTTGATGGATTTCTGATATTCAAATTTTGCCAAGTAGCACGAAAGAACTTTTAAAGTATTTTTCGTGGGATGATCGTGTATGAGAGAGGTGTTGGCTCCATACTGCTATGTTGAAGGATGTGTCATTCGATTGATGTTGAACTTATTCGTGTTCTGAAATGATCTGTGACTTACTCATTTATACTGCAAGGAGTTGTGATTCATTAGTTATGTGCACAGATGGTGCGGTTCTATTTGAGCTTTATAGCAGAATTTGAGCATGATGAGTATTTGGGTATTGCATGATCGATTGCGTGATGGTTATGATCTTTCAGGTTTTATGTTGCATTTTTGTCATTTGCCTCTCTGTGGTTATTGATGTTGAGCGGGGTGGCTCGAGGTATATTATGTACCAGTGTTTGGATTGGGTCACGCATTGCAGCAGAGTTATGTTAATGTATGAACCTTGTGCTAGAATCGGGTGATGGTTCTATGGTGTATGATGAATTTTCAGTGTTTAGTTGTGGTGGTACTTGTTAATCTGGCGGGGCAGTTCTCTCATTTGAGTCATTTTTCATGACTGGGTACATTTGAATTGTTGCTTATTGGTGCACGAATTGCACGGGTTGTGGCTATGAGTTATATTGGTGCGGTATGTCTGTGGAACAGTTATGTTTAGTAATATAAGGTCATTTAACCTGGAATGGGTACTACCCGGTTTAATTTCGGTATATTCGGGAGTATAATAGTGAAAGTCGGCTCAGAAAGTGATTACGGTTCTGGTTGGGGCGAGAGAGCTCCGTGACTTGTTGATCTGGTAAGTGGTCATGAAATTTCGCGTGTTTCTTTTATTATCAACAGTATACGAAGGGTTTGGGATGAGGTTTGGTTCGATATGGGTTAATACTAGTATTTGGTTGGTTTTGGAGTAGTCACTATGGTCAGGAATAGTGCTATGAGCACGCGAGTGGTGTAATATGTTAGGTGGTTATGTCCGTGGTTATGGTTATGGTTAGGCTTGATACAATTTGTTCAAACTTATACAGTGTGTAAATATAAGATTCGTGTCTTGAAAGAAATTTTAAATGTTGGAAATTAAATTCCAAGGTTTATGGGCTAAAGTTAAATCAATGATTTCAGTTGTATTATGTTGTCAAGCTCATATGGAATAGGGTGACGTGGGTTCACCCTCGGGTACGTGCATGATAAGATGGAATAGTGATTTGGTGGGTTGAAAACAACTTATGGCACGTTCGAGGACGAACGTATATTTAAGTGGGGGAGATTATAACGACTTGACCGGTCTTTTTGAGCATTTACGCTCCTTTCAACTATTTGAAGTCTTGAATAACTTCCTACGAGGTATTATAACTTGTGTGAATTGTCGATTTTGGTTTTAAGGTATTTCGGAGTTAGCTTGGAAGGATGAATTTTCATGTTGGAAGCTTAAGTTGAAATAGTTAACCGGACATTGACTTATGAGTAAACGACCTCGGAAATTAATTTTGATGATTCAAATAGCTCTGTATGGTGATTTCGAACTTAGAAGCATGTCCAAAAAATTATTTGGAGGTCCGTAGTGAAATTAGGCTTGAAATGCCGAAACTTTAATTTTAGGAAGTTTGACTGGGGGGCACGAGGTGCCGGAAAAATATGATGATTTAATTATGGGCACGGAGTGCCATGGAAATAAGAAAATGGGTTGAGACTCGTGTTTACGAAAAATATAAAAATGGGCTGAGACCCATATTTTTATGATTATGAAATGAGGTATCACTTGGTGACTTTTTAATTGAAAGAATTATATTCAAAATATTTATTTGGAAGGATTTTTATTCAAAAAAAATTATATGAAAGAATTTTATTTGAAAGATATTTATTTGAGAAAATTATATTTGAAAAGGAGTTTTATTCGTAGGAATTATATGCGAAAGATATTTAATTGAAGAACTTGATTTAACTGGGTGTAATTGTATTTATCAATTGTTGAGCGATATTAATGGTGATTCTATTGTCTTACTGTGCATATCACTGATTCTTTTATGTTGCCCTTATTATTATTATTATTTGTTTCCTATTATTTTGTATATTATATTGCACATGCTATTAGACTAGCGAGTGTCTTGACTGTACCTCGTCTCTACTCCACTGAGGTTAGTCTTGTACTTACTGGGTACCGACAGTGGTGTACTCATACTATACTTCTTTACATTTTTGTGCAGAGCCAGGTATTGGAGATATTGGACTTGAGCAGAGTTAAAGCGGGATCGTAAGGATTCAAGGTAGAGCTGTTTGGTCGTCACAGTCCCTTGGAATCTTTTCATTTCATTGTACTGTTAATTTTTAATCAAACAGTATTGTATATTCGGTCCTCGTGATCATTCCATGTATTCAGTTAGAATTCGTGATTCAGTACTACCAGTCTTGGGAGATTTTCATATTTGTTTCCGCTGTTAGTTTTGATTACCTATTCAATTAAAAAAAAGGGGCTTGAAATGTAATTGTAATCGGCTTACCTAGTCTTAGAGACTATGTGCCATCACGATGCCTGATGTGGAATTTTGGGTTGTGACAAGTTGGTATCAGAGCTCTAGGTTCATAGGTTCTACGAGTCACGAACGAGCCTAGTAAAGTCTTGTAGATCGGTACGGAGACGTCTGTACTTATCTTCGAGAGGCTACAGAATTGTTAGGAAATTTTCACTTTTTTCATTCATGTAGTGCGAAATTTGTTAAATTTGGAATTTGATCCTTTGTATCTCTATTCTCTCACATATGGTGAGGACACGTGCTACCGGGTTAGCTGAGCAGGCATCCGCACATACTGCTAGGGCTGCAAGAGGTCGGAGCCAAGGTAGAGGCCGAGGTAGAGGTCGGGGAAGGGCAAGTGTTGCGACTGGAGTGCCTATCAGGGTAACAGTTGAGGAGCCGCCAGTAGCTCCAGTTGGGAGGCAGGTACTAGAAGCACCTGTTGTTACCTCCGGACTTCGAGAGACTTTGGCACAGTTCCTGAGTATGTTTGGTACATTAACCCATGCGAGATTGATCTCTGTTGCACCAAATATTTCGCAAATTGGGGGAGTAGCTCCAACTCCTACCACAACTCCAGAGCAGCAAGTTCACGTTAGTCAGGTTCTGGGTGTAGTACCGGTACAACCTGTTATTTCGGTTCGGCCTGAGGTCAGGCCCGAGGCATCAGTAGAAGAACAAAAGAGACTTGAAAGGTTTAAGAGGTATAGTCCACCTGCTTTCAGTGGCACAGCTACAGAGGATGCCCAAGGATTTCTAGAAAATTGTCACTGTGTTCTCTGCACCATGGGTATTGTGGAGGTGAGCGGAGTTGCCTCTACCAAATCTCAACCGTCAGGCGCAGTGTATCGGTGGTGGAAAATCTATGAAGAAGGTAGACTAGCCGATGCAACACCATCAACTTGGGCTCACTTTTCAGAAATGTTCTTGAAAGAGTTTGTTCCCCAAACTCTCAGAGATACGTGGAGCACAGAATTTGAAAGGTTGCGTCAGGGCACTATGACAGTGTCAGAATATGCTATCCTGTTCAGTGAGTTAGCCCGTCATGCACCTATCTTAGTTCCTACAATTAGAGAACGGGTCCACAGATTCATTGAGGGGATCGATTATGATATTAAAATATGCATGGCTTAAGAGTTGCAAACTAATACTCCATTTCAACAAGTAGTGGAGATTGCAAGGAAGATTGAGGGTGCGTTAGGCGAGGAAAGGGAGTCAATGAAGGCCAAAAGCTCTCAAAGATCTGGAGGGTTCAGTGGATTTTACTCTTCAGCTAGGACCCATTATAGCGGAGGCTCAAGCAGTCGGCCAGCTCAGTCCGCACATTGTATTACTCGTAGTGCTCCATTAAGTTCTTATAATGCACCACTGGCACGAGATTTCTATAATGATTATTTCAGTTATCCGGTACATACTCAGTTCCAGCAACCGCGACCTCAGAGGGATTGTTATGAGTGTGGTGATACTAGGAACATCATGAGAGATTGTCCCAAACTTGGGAGGGGTGGATTTCATCAGA
>AWOL01S0080718.1:4093-20725 GCA_000715115.1 Nicotiana otophora | reverse complement strand
TCAACTAGAGGTGGAGGACAGGCGGGTAGTGGGCACCTAAGAGGTGGAGACCCGACCCGTTGATATAATCGCTATGATTTTGCTGAGGCCACTACACCAGATGGTGACATTACATGTACGATCCTGATTTTGTTATAAAAGGATATTTTCCCTTTATTTGATTCAGTTCTGAATATTGAGGTGAGTCCTCCTATTATGCTATGCTTATGGGTGAACTTCGTAATTTTGTGACCCACTTATATGTTTATCCTTGTTAGGAGATTTGAATATGTGAGCCCGTTCCTGTCAATTTTATTTTGGGCACCATTGAGGACTATAAGTCCAAAAGTAACTTTTATCATTTATTACAGTAGGCTTGATGTATTTCAAAATAATTGATTCTAATTTTATGAATTATATACCCTACCGGTATGAGGGTTCATTATGTATTATGAAAAATGGTTACGAAATTTATTGAAAAGAAGAAAGAAAGGAAATTGAAATTTTAGTTGGCACAATGTGCAAAATACTTGTGATTCAGAGTTGAGTACAAGATCCTCGCATTTTATATATGCTGTGAAATATTTAAATCGGACTACAAGCCGCGGTGAAAGTTATATAAGGACGAGGTCCTTGTGGTGAAATATTTATGAGTTTAAATTCTCCCTTTGTGAAGTTTAATTTGTACTATAGTACTAATATGGAGTTATGCCTGATAGGCTAATGTAATAATTCTTTTATATGTTTTTGTGCCATGATTGTACTGTAATTATTGAGTTTTAGCCTACGAGGTGAGTGCCCAGGTGGCGTTAAATGTGACTCGTTAAATTGGGCAAATAGTTATGAGGTCTTCATGCCTCACATTCTGTTGTCAGTGTGGTGAAATATTTGAAACGAGGTACTGGTTAATATGAGATTGATTGATGATGTTGAAATTAATTATGAATAGCTTTTAAGACCAGAGATGTGGTGATGAGCATAGATATGATGTGCTTCATACCCTGATATCATTATGATAATACAGTGTTTGTAATGTTGAGAATTGTGTTATTGATATATATCTTGTGGTGCTTTGTTGGATTGTGGATGTGTTGTTAGGAGTTCTTTTGGTGTTACTCTGGCAAGTGGATATGCCCATTTATAGGGGAGACTCTGTCGAAATTTCTGAAAAAATTGGGAGTTAGAAGAATTTGGGAGATTGATATGTGCGAAAGAAGAGAAACGTTATGTTATGTGTTTGAGGGCAGACTCTATTTCTCATTCAAGGGCGAATAATCCTAAGCGGGGGAGAATGTAACACCCCGAAAATTTTTTGAAGTACTTCAACAATATCAAGAAAGTTGATGTGTGCGTAGGCACGAGTGACTATAGCCAATTGAAACTAATACCGTGCGTTGATGTGAAAATCGGGTCTTTTGAAAATGTTTGGAGTGTAAGAAATTGCTTTTAAGGCTTATAAGTGTAAATCAAAAAAATAATCTCAAAGGAGATGGTATTGTCGGGCATATCTCAAATGCGGCAACGTGGGATCAACCGTGAGTATATGAGTAAAAGTAAAATCATCAATTTGGTAACCTCAGAATAATTCTTAGCACGTTTGAGGACGAACGTTTGTTAAAGAGGTAGAGAATATAATGACCGACTTATCGTTTTAAGAATTTATGCTCATTCAGTGACTTAAGGTCTCGATCAGCTTCGCAATATGTATGATGACCCGCGGGTGTGGTCGAGTTTGATTTTCGAAAGATTCGAAATTAAATTAAAAGAACAATTCTTATTTAGAAGCTTAAATGGAAAGAGTTAACTTTTGAGAAAATGACCCCGGAATGAAATTTTGATGGTGTCAATAGCTTCGTATAATGATTTCGGACTTAGGCGTATGCTCAGATTTGGATTTAGAAGTCCGTAAGATAATTCGACGCGTGTTGGCGAAAGTTGGAAAATAAAAGATTTTGGAATGTCCTACCGAAGGTTGAATTTTTGATAACGAGGTCAGATTTCGATTCCGGAATTTTAATAGCTCGATTTCATCATTTATGACTTGTGTGCAAAATTTGAAGTCATTCCGGATTGATTTGATACGTTTCAGCGCAAAAACATAGAAGTTGGAAGATTTGAAAACTCATAATTCGATTTGATGCGCGAATCGTAATTTCGGCGTTGTTTGACATGGTTTGAAGTCTCGACTAAGTTCATATTGTATTTTGGGACGTGTTGATATATTTGGTTGAGGTTCCGAGGGCCTCGGGTGGATTTCGGAAGGTTAACGGATCAATTCGGACTTGAAGAAAAGCTGCTGGAATTTCTGGGCAGCTTGCTATTTTGTTTTCACAGAAGCATGAACAGTGCCCGCAGGTGCGTGAACAGTTCCCGCAGGTGCGAAATTGGGCAGCAACATAAGGACCAAAAGATCAGTCACTTTGTCATTTTCGATTGAGATTTTAGAACTCAGTTTTTGGGCATTTTGGAGTAGTTCTTCACAACTTTGATGTAAGTAAGTGTTCTATATCCTAAAGTGTTTATATTTCATGAATCCATGATTATATTAATCATTTAATTCGGATTTAAATGGAGAAAATCAAGATTTTTGCAAAATCTTCCAAAAACAAAAATTTAAGATTTGGAGGTCGAGTTGTTATTGGAATTAGATAAAATTAGTATGGTTGAACTCGTATCGGAATGAGTGTTCGGATTTCGTAAAAATTATGTCAGGTTCCAAGAGGCGGGCCCCGCATTGACTTTTGTTGACTTTTTGGAATAAATTTTTAAATCGACGTATTATTATCCGGAATTATTTTCGGTGAATTTTAATGAAGTTATACAATTAATTTGGATAGATTTGAATGATCCGGAGGTCAATTCAAGCAAGAAGGCAATTTTGGAATATCAGCATAACTTCATAAAGGTAAGTGTCTTGTTTAACCTCGAGTGGGGGAATTACCCCTTAGGCATCGAATCTTATGTGCCGTTTAAGAAATGAGAAAAGCCTTGTACGCGAGGTGACGAGTACGTACTCGGGCTTATATGTGCAAAATATATTGGGTTTAAGTCTTAGGTATATTGTGTAGTAAATTGGATAATTGTTGGCATTTATTTAATCATCTATTTGTCATGCCTAAATCCTTGTTGGTTGAACTTGTTTTTATATGACAATTTGATGTGATTGTTATTTGAATATTTATGTAATTCTGTGAGTTTGTTGGTTTGATATTTCTTGGAATTTAATCTCATTATGAATTTTTTCTCTGCAAATAATTAATTAAGCAAGCTTAAGAAGATGTGTTAATATAATTATCTAAATTTAGATTAATGAAGGCTTTGCTTTATGTTGAATAATTTCTATCTCGGTTGATTATTTTTGTGGTGATGTACACATTGTGTGGAGCCTTCGGCTATTGTTGTAAAATTAATTGATTTGGTTGTATCTTTGGAACTTTGGTTGTGGCTATTGGGAAAATTGTGATATGAATTGATTTTGTTATGTTGTCGTGATAATTTCCCGTGTAAATTATTGTGTTGTGTGAGTGATTATTTTGGGGAGATAAGGGTGGCATTTCACCGTTGATATTATGTGGGTATACGTGTGGCATTTTACTGTTGCTGTATTTGTTGAAATATTGTCTGGGCGGAGCGATAAGGGTGGCTATATGAGCGATAAGGGTGGCAATAAGAGTGATAAGGGTGGCTATTGATATTATCTGGGGCGGAGCGATAAGGGTGGCTATTGTGAGGGATGATATGTGATGATGTGGAGTTGTGGTGTTGGTGATTTTCATGTGATGTTGTGATTTTCTTGTATTTATTTTATACCTTGTGCAATTTATCTTGTTGTCGGTAAATTGATAACAATCTGATTAAATAATAATAATATTGGCACGTGAACTGTCCGTGCAGCTGTGATATGAAAAGTGGGCACGAGGTTTTTGGGAAAATATGATGATTTAATTATGGGCACGAAGTGCCGCCAATATGAGAATGGGATGAGACCCATATTTTTATGATTATGAAATGAGGTATCACTTGGTGACTTTTTAATTGAAAGAATTATATTCAAAATATTTATTTGCAAGGATTTTTATTCAAAAAGAATTATATGAAAGAATTGTATTTGAAAGATATTTATTTGAGGAAATTATATTTGAAAAGGAGTTTTATTCGTAAGAATTATATGCGGAAAATATTTAATTGAAGAGCTTGATTTAACTGGGTGTAATTGTATTTATCAATTGTTGAGCGATATTAATGGTGATTCTATTGTCTTAGTGTGCATATCACTGATTCTTTTATGTTGCCCTTATTATTATTTGTTTCCTATTATTTTGTATGTTATATTGCACAAACTATTAGACTAGTGAGTGTCTTGACTGTACCTCGTCTCTACTCCACTGAGGTTAGTCTTGGTACTTACTGGGTACCGACCGTGGTGTACTCATACTACATTTCTGTACATTTTTGTACAGAGTTAGGTATTGGAGATATCGCACTTGAGAAGAGTTAAAGCGGATCGTAAGGATTCAAGGTAGAGCTGCTTGGTCGTCGCAGTCCCTTGGAATCTTTTAATTTCATTATACTGTTAATTTCTAATCAAACAGTATCGTATATTCGGTCCTCGTGATCATTCCATGTATTCAGTTAGAGTTCGTGACTCAGTACTACCAGTCTTGGGAGATTTTCGTGTTTGTTTTCGCTTTTAGTTTTGATTACCTATTTAATTAAAAAAAAGGCTTGAAATATAATTGTAATCGGCTTAGAGACTAGGTGTCATCACGACGCCTGAGGTGGGAGTTTGGGTCGTGACATTCAATTCATATAGATAGATTTTAAATAAATAATATTTAATACTTAATTTATATATGTGTGTGTGCATGTGTTTTTTAAAATATATATATGTGTGTGTGTGTGTGTGTGTGTGTGTTTTAAATATATATGTGTGTGTGTGTGTGTGTGTGTCTTTTTTTAAATTACTTATATATATATATATATATATATATATATATATATATATATATATTGAATATAGCTTATATACTATACATTTAGCATATATACTATACTATATTATATATACATCTTATATAGCTTATATTGCGACCAACATCTTATATAATATATATATTAAATATTGAATATTAAAATATAGCTTATATACTATACACTTAGTGTGTATATATATCTTAAGATGTATATAATTTTATTTTTCTGCTCAAAAATATTTTCTTTGACTTTTGCTATCAATTTACTTAATTTCTGACCGATTTCGGTCGGTTTTTTTTCCGACCGACTTCGGTCAGTATGCTTTGGACGAAATATATGCCAGTTTTCTAGTAGTGATATATAGAGAAATTAAAGTAGTGATATATAGAGAAATTAAAGTAGTGATTTTTCTTGTGAAGGTTTAAGTTTCTATGGCCGAACGGCACTATATATATATATATATATATATATATATATATATGCGCTTTTTTTTATGGCCAATACTCAATTCAGTAGATAGAATTCTCATTGTGGGGATAGACCCCACAATCTCTGCTGCTTCGCCACATTGTTTGAGTAAAACAGAGAGATAAATACCTTCACTCCCTTCTTATAGCTGCAAATACGACGTACTTTAAGTTTTGGGGTTGGGGGTAGTTTGCTGGTCCTTTATTTAGTTAGCTGCAAATATTTTTGTGAAAGTTTCCACAAAAAAAAATAATTCAGAACCAAGAAGAGAAAAGCTAATTAAATTGTTTTTCCCTACTCTAGAAACTATTAGGTAGTTTCCAAGACTTAAGTTCGATTCACAAACCAAAAATATATTGGAGTTTAGCAAAATGTCTTTTGGAAAAAACTTTGAACCTTTAATTTATTTATGATGGGATTTTAATTGTACTAAGGTTTATGACAATAACAACAGATACCCCTCAAATCAAAAAAACAAGTTAGAATTGATTATATGAATCCTTACCGAACATGCAACTAGCTTCATTTAAGCTCATCTTAGGCCATTTGTATAATTGGATTTAGGTTTAAAGTTTAGTGGTTGGTCCAATATTATCCTTCATATATAATCCTTATATCACTTTTTATCCTCTAGTTTACAAAACTTGATCAGAATTCGTCCAATTAATCCATTTAACTACCAATTCCTTCAAACTGACACATAATCATGTTGTTACAAACTAATATAGATGTTTGGGGCTAAAGTGAAGTTATTGTTATTATTGCTCGTACAGCTGTTTGTTTTCGTACGTAAAGCATAGTTGATCAATTCAATGTTCCAACTTCTACCGGTTCTAAGAACTTTGACATCCATAAATTAATCCACAATAATATAAATAAAAAGTATATTTTTACTGTTCAGTTTCTTTCCATTTACAGGATTTTTGACTTATAAACTAACCACAGTCCTTAATAGTATGTCATAGATCAGCTAATATTATCTTTTAAAAGTATATCGATAAGAGTTCTAGATATAGTAATGTACCATTTATACATATTATATAAAAAAGAGCGTAGACAAATGAGGAATATCCCCGTTTGTACAACTGATAAGATCTATTTAGAGTACGCCCACACGAGTAAGTCGAGGATAAAATTTTAAGAATGTTAACATTAAAGATTTTCAAAAGATACGAAGATATTAATATTTTTGGAGAGAATTAAAGAAAAAAGAAGAAACAGTACGTAGTGGAATATTTTTGGAGAGAATTAAAGAAAAAGGCATAGAAATTATGACAACAATTAGGAAAGAAGAATATAAATTGCACTAACTAGCATGGTAGGAGGCTTGGATGAAAATATAACAAACAAGAAGAAAATCATAATATTTGCAAGTTAAACAGATAGAAGGCATGGATAACACATCAACAATTGGGGTAGATGACACAGACAGAACAACGGCGACAAGTCACATAGAAAATATAGTTGTACAATAACAGCTCAAGATAAAGGCATGAGTGTATACACAACGCAGAGATATCACAATATAATATATGTCCCTACACCCTTAATACCATGAACATATGATAATATAAAAATCATGATACGGCATCACCCTTCGTACTTTTACTCTCATTCTCACATGATAATGTAAATGAAATGGCACGGTATTATCCTTTGTGCATAATAATGTATATGAATGACACGGCATCACTCTTCGTGCTTTATACTTTTCCTCACATGATAATGTATACGAAATGGCACGGCATCACCCTTCGTGCTTTACACTCTCCCTCACATGATAATGTATACGAAATGACACGGTATTATCCTTCGTGCATAATAATATATATGAATGGCATGACATCACCCTTCGTGCTTTTACACTCTTCCTTACCAAGCACATGTATATAATTAACAAGCAAGGTAGGAAGCATAAATAACATCAAGGAGAGTGTTTAAATGAATGTTCCAATTGAACATCAATCACGACTTTCAAGTCAATAACAATTCAGTAAATCTCAAGTACTTTATATTCAAGTATTTCAACAAGTCTCAAAAATGATCTTCCACTCAAGTATAGAATTCAAAATCTCAAGAATAACGATCATAGCGTCGTATTTGTGATTAAGTATAATAACGACCGGATGTAGTACATCAATTATTTCACAAATGTCCGTCAAGTTTTAATCAAATTATAATAAGCTAAATCATAATTTTATAGCATTTAATTTCCTATTCACAGTAATCTAGAAGTCAAGAAAGATATGAAACAAGAGTGTCATATAATACCGCAAAGCATAATAAATCGTATAATTTACCTCGAGCATGATTAACCCTCACACATGCATATATGATCGTCACCTCATATATGTATCACCCACGCATGTAGCAAACAGTGTCAATTAGTAAGAAAAATTTCTTCAACAAAGTTGGGCAAAATACTTACCTCAACCAAGCCAATTTGATACACTAGGAACGTCGCCCCGCTCAAATTATCCTCCGAACGGTTTGAAAGTAGCAACAAAAAAATCAAATATAACATAAAATGCCTAAGGAAACAATTTCAAATAATAAAGGTTGAATTTATAATTACAACGCCGAAGTCAACCAAAAGTCAACGTGGGCCCCATAAAAAATCACTTACCTCGATAAATTTCTTGAAAAACCCACAAAATATCGCCTCAATCCGAGCTCCCAAAGTCTAAATGTAAAATAATACTCTAACCCTTATTTATAAAGTATAAAATTTGATCTCCCACAGTGTTGACTGCATTTTTTTGTGGTCCGCACTTCCAGGTTCTGCGGCCGCGATCCAAATTGTACGGTCGCACTTTAGCAATATCTGCACTATCAAGATCTAGTAAATTGACCATAACTTTATGTACAAATATCTAAATTATGAATGGTTTAACTTTCTGGAAACTAGAATCAAAGAGCTACAACTTTTATTTTTGGATCATCTCCAAATCCCTTATAGATTAAAATATATAAGCTTCCGAAATCAGACTATCAAACCTACAGATTTCCCCTGATGCGGTCCGTACTTTTCCTCTGCGGTCCGCATATGAGGCTTTGCCTCAACACTCCAAAATATGCCCTCCGCACTTCAACTGCTCCAGGATATCATCAAAGTGTCGAAATATCCAAAATTGTTCAAAACTCACCCGAAACACACCCGAGGTGTCACGACCCAAAATCCCACTACAGGCGTCGTGATGGCACCTAGTCTCTAAGACTAGGTAAGCCGATTTCCATTGCATTTCGAAGCCATTTTTTTTAATAGAATCTGAATCTGATACTGGTAGTACTGAGTCACGAACTCTAACTAAATACATGAAATGATCTCAAGGATCGAATACTCAATACTGTTTGATTAATAATTAACAGTATAATAAAATGAAAAGACTTCAAGAGACTGCGATGACCAAGCAGTTCTACCTTGAATCCTTGAGATCACACGTTAACTTTGTCCGAGTCCGATAGCTCCAATACCTGGTTCTGCACAAAAATATGCAGAAGTGTAGTATGAGTACACCACGGTCGGTACCCAGTAAGTATCAAAATATGCTCTCCGCACAATAAGTGCAACAAGAACACCATTAATAACGCTCAACAATTTATAAATATAAGTACACCCAATTAAATCAAGTATTTCAAATAAATATCTCTCACATATAATTCTTCCGAATAAATATCTTTCAAAAATAATTCCTTCAAATAAATATCTTTCAGATATACTTCCTTTAAATAAATCTCTCTCAAATATATTTTTTTCAAATAAATACCTTTCGAATGTAATTCTTTCAAATAAATTTTTTTGAATAAAAATCCTTCCAAATAAATATTTTGAATATAATTCTTTCAATTAAAAAGTCACCATGTGACACTTCATTTCATAATCATACAACTACGGGTCTCAACCTATTTTCATATTTTTTATAAACACGGGTTTCAGCCCACTTTTATATTTTCACAGCACTTCATGCCTATAATTAAATCATCATATTTTTCCGGTACCTCGTGCCCTCATTTCATAGCACAACTGCACGGACAATTCATGTGACAATATCATCATTATTTACTCACGATACCTCGTGCCCATATTTCATATCATAATTCGCCTGGCAATGGCCACAGACCCCAATTTCAATATAAATCAGACTATTACCAATTTATCAACAACAAAACTGATTGTACAAGATTCTTTGAGGTCGTCTGGACAGAACCAAGAAATTTAGCACCAGATATTCAAAATGAAACATGCATAAGTAGAATTAGTTAGGAAAAGAGCTAAATGCACTAGATAAACATCGAAAACTTCTATTGCAATTAGCGGTGCAAATATAATCTATGGAATTCGAAGAGAAAAAGGAAAAAAAATCCCAAATAGGGAACACTTACCTGTAAGTCATAACTATATGCAGCAGTACTAACTATAAGTCCAAATAATTATATCAAAACGCATTCCATCATTAAGCAATTAACAGAGGTGTTGATAGTTTGTTCTATCTCCATAAAACAACAACAACCAAGAAAACTCATCCATCAAATTGGTAATTGTTAAGAGATCTCAAAAAAGAAAAGAAAGAAAAGAAGATTGCAAAGAAAAAAAGAAGAAGATTTGAGCAAAAATTGAGAGAAAATCATACCATGAAATTGAAATCATAATAGACAGATACAAGATGAATAGAGCAAAATTATTTTTGAAAGAGCGATGCTTCTAGACTTGGTGTGTTGAAATGGTGAAATGGTTGAGCAAAATAATAGTTGATATGTGAAATGTCAGTTATGCCCCTAGTTGACCATCTCCCCTCTTCTATATAAAAAACATATATAAAAGAAATATATAACTCTCATCACTTCTCATCCTCAAAAGGATGGATCGGTACGATGGATAAACAAAAATAATTTTGGGATAAAAATTTAGTATCGTCTTAACCCCTTCTTAGTTATTAATCCTATGATAAGTTATCTCAAGATTATAATGATCCGACCGGTCGTTTTGAATATTTGTACTTCACTCGGTTGTTTGAGGACATGAGTAGCTCCGTAGGATGTATTATGACTTATGTGAGTCGTCGGTTTTGGCTTTCAGGTTATTCAGAATTGATTTGGAGGAATGATTCTTAGCTAGAAGCTTTAAATTTGAAAGGTTTGACCAAGTTTTGACTTTTTAATATTTGACCTCGGATTGGATTTTCTGATGGTTCCGTTAGCCCCGTTGGATAATTTTGAACTTAGGAGCGCGTCCGGATTGTGGTTTGAGGTCCATAGTAGAATCTGGCTTGAAATGGCGAAAGTTAGAATTTTGAAAAGTTTGACCGGGAGTGAACTTTTTGATATCTGGGTAGGATTCCGATTCTGGAAGTTGGAGTAGGTCCGTAATGTCAAATATGACTTGTGTGCAAAATTTGAGGTCAATCGGACGTGATTTGGTAGGTTTCGGCATCGGTTGTGGAAGTTGAAGTTTCAAAGTTTAATGATTTCGAATTGAGGTGTGATTCATCGTTTCGATATTGTTATGTGTGTTTTGAGGCCTCGAGTAGGTCCGTGTTATGTTATAGGACTTGTTGGTATATTTGGACGGGGTCCCGAGTGGCTCGGGTGAGTTTCGGATGAGGTTCGGGTCATTTTCATTCCATGTTGCATTACTGAAGATTTTTTGGTTCTAGTATGACCGCACATGCGGAGTGTTAAGCACAGGTGCGGAGCCGCAAAAGCGGTAGTACCATCGCAGAAGCGAGAAAGTGAGCGGGGAGTGAGGATCGCAGGTGCGGGTGCTTGGACGCACCTGCGCAACCGCAGAGGCGGGTGCTTGGACGTACCTACGTAACAGTAGATGCGGTTCAAGTGCGCAGAAGCACGATTGCAGAAGCGGCTTAAGGACCGCAGGTGCGAGGTTTTGCCGAGTGAGGCTGTTTCGCAGAAGCGAGGAATTACCTCAGAAACGGTGGTTGTAGATGCGATAATTTGACCGCAAATGCGGAATAGCTGGGAAGAGTTATAAAAATTGAGGTTTTGATTCTTTCTTCATATTTTGAGATGTGGGACTCTGATTGAGGCGATTTTTGAAGCAAATTTCATCACAAGGATTGGGGTAAGTGTTCTATACTCACTTTTGATTATATTCCATGAATCTATCTTCGATTTTAGCAATTGATTGATAAATTTTAAAGAGGAAATTGGGGTTTTGGCCTAAAATTTCATAATATGAATTTTTGAGTTTTGAACACCGATTTGGAGTCGGATTTGAGTGAAACTAGTATGGTTGGGCTCGTAATTGAATTATCTGTCGGATTTTGTGAGTTTTATAGAGTTTCGAGGCATGGGCCCCGGTGTGATGTTTGGCCGGATTTGGGATTTGATGTAGAATTCGATCTTTATCATTCGTAATTGCTCCCTTGGGCTTTATCTGATATATCTGAGTTGCTTTTGGCTAGTTTTGAGCCGTTCGGAGGTTGCTATACGCGTGATGGCATTTGTGGAGCATCGCTTGGCTTTCTCGGTGTTGAAATTGGCTTGTTCAAGATAAGTAACTCTTCTAAACTTAGTGTTGAGGGTATGCAATCCCAAATTACGTGTTGTGTGATTGATATTGAGGTGACGCACATGCTAGGTGACGGGCGTGCGGGCGTGCACCTTGTGAATTGTGATTCCATTGTTTCCATGGCATAGTATAGTGGCCCTATTTTCGTTGATATCTGTATTTTCACCATGTGATAAAGTAACTGAGCTGTCAATCATGCTAGATATCATGTTTAGACTTTATGCTAATATCTTTAGGACCCATAGAGGTCGTTGCTTGCTGTCATCTCACTGATTTCATTGATATTTTGTGCTTAGTCATATTCATGCATTCATATCATATCTCAGTCTCAGTTGTTACTTATTGATACATCATATCATTATTTTGGGTTAGTTTTTATGACATTGTGAGCCCGTGGGTGAGACTGGAGAGATTGATGATTGAGTGAGGCCGATAGCCTGATTATGAGTGATAGTTAATCGGGCCGCCGCAGCGGTTATATTGATGATTATGATAAAGCTTGGGCATGGAACCCCTCCGGAGTCTGTAACACATCCCTAGTGAGCGCGGATGATACTATTGAGGGATGGATTTCCCTGGACATGGATTTGTTCGAAGTACTTACTACCTGGAGATGGATTTCTCCACAGGGTTGGATTGCCCTTTTTCCTCGGTACTGGGTGACTTATAGTCAGTGTTGTATATGTTCCAGGATGGATTTCCCTGGGCCATATACAGTACCGAGTGGTTGATCATGATGAGTGAAAAGTGAGAAGTAGTGATATTGAGTACTCTGAGAGAGTGAATACATGATTCATCTCTGAGATACATGGCATTGGCATGCACACATGACATATATGCATAGAGACGCATTTTTCTCATGTTGTACGGTATAATATCATTCATGACTTTTACACACATTGATATATGAGAATAGATATGTATTTTACACTTGCTATCTGGAAAGGAAATGAAACATCTTAATTATTTTGGAAAGGATTTTTAGAAAATTTACAGTTTTCAAACTATCAAATACTTTTCGATGATTTCGGTAAAGAATTTGGGTTTTCACTGTTATTCTTGAAAAGTGGAACTATTTTCGGGAAATTGTGATAAAGCTGAGCATTTTATTTCTGATTTGCTTCCTTATTTGTATGCTCTACATTGTTATAAATAGTTGTTGGCTATTGGTGTTGGACCCGACTATATTCCAGCTCGTCACTACTTTCAACTTAAAGTTAGGTTTGTTACTTATTGAGTACATGGGGCTGGTTGTACTTATACTACACTTCCTACACATTGCGTGCAGATTTCGGATACCGATGTTGCTGTGTTCGATGGGAGCTGGATTGGAAGATGTACCTGCGTCTCTAGCTGCCTCTTGTTCATGGTAGCCTTAGATTTTAAAACTCCGTTTATGTACTTTTCAAATAGAATGTGTATTTAGTTCATATCAGCTTTGTAAACTCTATTCTTAGGAGCTCATGATTTGTACTACCAGTCCTTGGGGAATGTATAAGATTCAGATAATTCCTTTGTTTAATTGTCTTATTAAAAAGTTAATTGAAATTGGATAGTTATTAGTTGGCTTACCTAGCGGGTTGGGTTAGGTACCATCATGACTAGTGGATTTTGGGTCGTGACAGATTAGTATCAGAGCTCTAGGTTCATAGGTTCTACAAATCATGAGCAAGTTTCTTGTAGAGTCTTGCGGATCGGTATGATGACGTCCATACCTATCTTCGAGAGGCTACAGGACATTTAGGATATACTTCCCATCTTTCTTTCATTATCCTGCGGCATTGATTTAGATCGAGGCGTAATCCTTCAAATTCCTTTAACGTATTTGTATACGTACGTGAGCGCTCGGTATCGGCTGTGCATCGATGGCTGGTGATTTCCTGGATGAGGGCGAGATGTGATTTATGTGTGTTGATGATGGACCGGTCTGGGGGACTTGAGGCTAGGTTTTGACTGTAACTGGAGCATTGAGGTGTTGACTGCGTGAGCACGTGCTTTTGGATTATATGTCATGTAGTGTCCCTATTAGTGGAATTGGTGGCTGGATGGCTATGTGTTGAGTATGATGTGACTGCGAGATGTGTTCATATGATTTGAATATGACTAAAAGGGTTTGCTTGAGGTTTAGAAATAACTATTTGGTGCTTGATTTCCATCTTGATTTGACGTATAGTCTCGAGTTATGGGTGTATTGAAGGATCCTTTTCATGTTGTTTAGTTGAGGAGTGGAGTAGATTTTCATGTCGTGATATGAGTTCAGGCTCAGGAAGATTAAGTTATTACGTAATAGTTATGACTGTGGAAGGGTACAAAAAGATGTTAGTTTGAGGCTAAGCAGGTGGGTTATCTCTTGCGGGGTGTCCTGAGGTTGTGTGATCCCTATGTTGTTTTGTTGAGAGTTCTCTTTTACCAGTAAATTATATGTAGTGCAATTTGAGTTTGGATTGCTTGTGGAAGTTGGCTCGACTGTTACGAGGATGAATGCGAAATTGCAAATGATTTGAGGTATTATGTGGTTGGTGTTACATGAGCTTAGGAAGGATCTAGTTGAATCCTATTGCGGTGTTATGCCATTATAGGGATGGCTATTGTAAGTTATCATATGCTTTATTCCTTGGCCTTGAGCCAAGTGAGGGAGTCTGTTATCGACAGGTTAATTGCGCGATTATGTGTTGTATTAGTTTCAATTTGAGGTATACTGGTGAATCAGTTATGGCTTACAGAGTTTGAGATCGAGGGTGACTCGAGTAAAGGAAATTTTGGATAATGGTTGTGTTATGCTTTATGGGTATATGAGAAACATTGGATGATTGAGTTGTTATTTGTAAAGGATGTAGCGTTCATGGGGTAGGGATTCACTCGGTTGCTTAGAAGAGTGGATTACTTCCTTGGGTGTTATTGTGCTAATGGGGCACAGGTCATTCGGTTTATTTGATCAATTTAATTGAGACCCAGGTAGAGTGGAAGACTCTCAAGAATGGTTCTAATGGATGCAATATTTAAATGTGGCAGTTGAGAATTTTGTGTATTTGTGCATGGCTAAAATCGGAGGGTTACACGAGATTGATGACTGAGTGAGTCCGAGAGCCTGATTATGAGTGACAGTTATGGGATCGGACCGCCGCAGCGGTTATATTGATGATTATGATAGCGCTTGGGCTGCAAGAGCCCCTCCGGAGTCTGTAACACACCCCTAGTGAGCGCGGATGATACTATTGAGGGATGGATTTCCGTGGACATGGATTTATCCGAAGTACTTACTACCTGGAGATGGATTTCTCCACAGGGTTGGATTGCCCTTTTTCCTCGGTACTGGGTGACTTATAGTCAGTATTGTATATGTTTCGGGATGGATTTTTCAAGGGCTGTATGGGCCATATACAGTACCGAGTGGTTGGGAATGATGAGTGAAAAGTGAGAAGCAGTGAGATTGAGTACTCTGAGAGTGTGAGTACATGATTCATCTCTGAGATACATGGCATTGACATGCACACATGACATATATGCATAGAGACGCATTTTTCTCATGTTGTACGGTATCACGTCATTCATGACTTTTACACACATTGATACGTGAGCATAGAGAGGTATTTCACACTTGCTATCCGGAAAGGAAATGAAACATCTTACTTATTTTGGAAAGGAGTTTTGAAAAATTTTACAGTTTTCAAACTATATCATACTTTTCGATGATTTCGGAAAACGAATTGGGTTTTCACTGTTATTCTTGAAAACCGAAACTATTTTCGGGAAATTGTGCTAAAGCTAAGCATTTTATTTCTGAATTGCTTCCTTATTTATATGATCTACATTGTTATAAATAGTTGTTGGCTATTGTTGTTGGACTCGACCATATTCCAGCTCGTCACTACTTTCAACCTAAGGCTAGGTTTGTTATTTAATGAGTACATGGGGTTGGTTGTACTCACACTACACTTCCTGGACATTGCGTACAGATTTCGGATGCCTATGTTGCTGTGTTCGATGGGATCTGGATTGGAAGATGTACCTGCATCCCTGTTGTAGTTGCATCTTGTTCATGGTAGCCTTAGATTTTAAAACTCTGTTTATGTACTTTTCAAACAGAAAGTGTATTTAGTTCATATCAGCTTTGTAAACTCTATCCTTAAAAGCTCATGATTTGTACTACCAGTCCTTGGGGAATGTATAAGATTCAGATAATTGCTTTGTTTAATTGTCTTATTAAAAAGTTAATTGAAATTGGATTGTTATTAGTTGGTTTACCTAGCGGGTTGGGTTAGGTGCCATCACGACTAGTGGATTTTGGGTCGTGCCATATTGGTATCAGAGCTCTAGGTTCATAGGTTCTATAAGTCATGAGCAAGTGTCTAGTAGAGTCTTGCAGATCGGTATGATGACGTCCATACCTATCTTCGAGAGGCTACGGGACATTTAGGATATACTTCCCATCTTTCTTTCATTATCGTGTGGCATTGATTCATCTTGAGGAGTAATCCTTCAAATTCCTTCCACGCATTCGTATGCGCACGTAGCGCTCGGTATCGGCTGTGCATCGACGGCTGGTGATTTCTTGGATGAGGGCGAGATGTGATTTCTGTGTGTTGGTGATGGACCAGTCTGGGGGGACTTGAGGCTGGGTTTGGACTGTAGCTGGAGCACTGAGGTGTTGACTGCGTGAGCACATGCTTTTGGATTTATAT
>AWOL01S0080716.1:0-23750 GCA_000715115.1 Nicotiana otophora | reverse complement strand
CATTTGAACCTTTTCTTTTTTTCAGTTGTGATAAGTCTGAGCCTTCCGGTAGAGATACATAATTTGCCTTTTTTCTTGCATTCGGTTGTGCGCCAGTTTTTTTCTTTTCAGCTTCTTCGTTCTCCATCTTCAATGTTGCTCATACTTCATGAGTAATCTCTTTGCATATAGCAACGCCATGACCAGAGATCTTTAGAAGATGCGCTTTAACTTTAGAATATGAACCAGTAACTTGTTTATTGCAAAAATTACAAAACCACACTCTGTTTCCACCTCCATTAGGAGGAACTGAAAGAACTTTAACATGATTCCATAAGGGTTTGTCATCAAAATCTGATGCATCACTTTTTGTTGGTCTTGAATTGCCTTTTCCTTTTTGTTTCACAGCTGTTGATGAAGCCATTTTAAGGGATATTGGGTGAAGAAAAATTCTAAAATTTTTCGGCTATGGATTCAAAGAAAGTCGAGATGAAGAAGAGAGAGTGAAAATGGCTTGTTTGTCTATGTTCTTGGACAAGAAAATTCATTCAATGAGAAAAAAGATATTCTGATGGGGAGATGGGGAGTTTACGATGACAATAGACTTATTGGACAAATAATTCATTAAATAAACAAAAAGGTATTATGATGGGTGGAGTTTATGATGATAATTCATTTTTTGGACAAGATAATTCACGTCACTTTTCATGGGATAGTAAAATATTGCATTAAATAATATTTGTACCATTTAGTTTTATCATTTTATTTTGGAAATATTTTTTAATTTTAATAGAAATATAATTATTAATCAAACTCCAAACCCTAAACTCCAAAACTAAAACCTCAAACCCCAAAATCATATAACCTTAAACATTATTTAATTACATATGATATTGTGTATATTTTATTATTGATTAAATTAGTCGATTAATGTGATTTGTCTGAAAGCTATATAACCTTAATCATGAATAATTAATTATATTTCAAGTATTTCAATAGATCAATATTAATTAGCTCGATATTCTAGAACTTGTATTGATAGAAAGAATCAAACAATCTAACACGACGGAATCCCTAATATGATAGTGGATATATCTTGTTATTGGTCAAATTAGTCAAACAAAGTCAATCGTTATTTCCAATCAAACATATATTTAGATTTCAAGTATTTCGATAGTTCATAACTTGTATTGATAGGAAGACTCAAATGATCTAACAAGAAGAGTTTCCTACTCTAGTCGATTAATGTGATTTGTCTGAAAGCTATATAACCTTAATCATGAATAATTAATTATATTTCAAGTATTTCAATAGATCAATATTAATTAGCTCGATATTCTAGAACTTGTATTGATAGAAAGAATCAAACAATCTAACAAGACGGGATCCCTAATATGATAGTGGATATATCTTGTTATCGGTCAAATTAGTCAGACAAAGCCAATCATTATTTTCAATCAAACATATATTTAGATTTCAAGTATTTCGATAGTTCATAACTTGTATTGATAGGAAGACTCAAATGATCTAACAAGAAGAGTTTCCTACTCTAGTCGATTAATGTGATTTGTCTGAAAGCTATATAACCTTAATCATGAATAATTAATTATATTTCAAGTATTTCAATTGCTCAATATTAATTAGCTCGATATTCTAGAACTTGTATTGATAGAAAGAATCAAACAATCTAACAAGACGGGATCCCTAATATGATAGTGGATATATCTTGTTATCGGTCAAATTAGTCAGACAAAGTCAATCGTTATTTCCAATCAAACATATATTTAGATTTCAAGTATTTCGATAGTTCATAACTTGTATTGATAGGAAGACTCAAATGATCTAACAAGAAGAGTTTCCTACTCTAGTCGATTAATGTGATTTGTCTGAAAGCTATATAACCTTAATCATGAATAATTAATTATATTTCAAGTATTTCAATAGCTCAATATTAATTAGCTCGATATTCTAGAACTTGTATTGATAGAAAGAATCAAACAATCTAACAAGACGGGATCCCTAATATGATAGTGGATATATCTTGTTATCGGTCAAATTAGTCAGACAAAGTCAATCGTTATTTCCAATCAAACATATATTTAGATTTCAAGTATTTCGATAGTTCATAACTTGTATTGATAGGAAGACTCAAATGATCTAACAAGAAGAGTTTCCTACTCTAGTCGATTAATGTGATTTGTCTGAAAGCTATATAATCTTAATCATGAATAATTAATTATATTTCAAGCATTTCAATAGCTCAATATTAATTGTATAAATTAAGTGTTATTAAGTTCTCTCATTCTTTGTTTATTTTCTAAAATTCGCTAATATTCTTCTTTGTCATATTTCTAAAGTATTTCGATATTCTAGAACTTGTATTGATAGAAAGAATCAAACAATCTAACAAGACGGGATCCCTAATACGATAGTGGATATATCTTGTTATCGGTCAAATTAGTGAGATAAAGTCAATCGTTATTTCCAATCAAACATCTATTTAGATTTCAAGTATTTCGATAGTTCATAACTTGTATTTGATAGGAAGAATCAAATGATCTAACAGGAAGAGTTCCCTAGTCAATTAATGTGATTTGTTTGAAAGCTATATAACATTAACCATGAATAATTAATTATATTTCAAGTATTTCGATAACTCAATATTAATTGGTGGTGCTAATCAAATATAATATAAGAATATTCTTCTTTGTCATTTTTTAAAATTATTTTAGCTCATTCTCAAATTATGTAATTTATAATTAGTCTTAAAATATGTGTCACAACATAGCACATAGTAGAGAACTAAAGGGTCAATTCTATTATGTACAATTTATAAATTTTCATGATCTTCGCGAGAACGTAATTTGTCAAAAAATTTACATGCTAATAATTAAGTTAGATATTATCCCCCGTTTCTTTGAGAAAGAAAATATTTATAAATAGTATAATTAGGTAAATTAATAAAATTTGTTTATTTAGAGCATATACTTATTTAATATATATGAAGTTTACTCAGATAAAAATATGTGTCTTTAAAGCATATACAATTATATTTAGTTTACAATTAAATAATTATTTATTATTTTGATTAAAACTATAACTATTTTTGGTACAATTAAAACTGTAATTTTTATAAACAAAAAACTATTGAAGACATAGTATATGTAATGTCTATCTCAGCAGAATATTAGCAAACATATCAACTAGTAATAAAGTAGTCAATTCCTAATTAGTCTAAAGTCTTCTTTTTCCTTATTCTCTGCATTCCTGTCTTCTTCTTTGTCTGGTCTAAGTCTTCTTCTTCCTTATTCTCTGCATCGCTGTCTTCTTCTTCTTCTTCTTCCCCAACAAATATTTTTCCATGTTTCTGCTTTTTTCCAGTAGAACAAGACCCGGGCCCTTCCAAATAAGCCTCAGGCCAATAGTCCACCACCCATCTTCAACTTCTCTGCCCTAAAAAAACATTATAGCTCTTGATTTCAGAAACCTGCAGCATGTCTGCCCTAAAAAAACATTATAGCTCTTGATTTCAGAAACCTGCAGCATGAACAAGAAGATTGATCAAGACAAAAAGCTTCAAAAGGACTAGTATAAATTACTACATAGCAGTGTAATGGAAGGTATTTCGTTTCCCATCTCTTCAAATCTTTACTTAGGGAAATCAATTCTAAAAATTTTCCCCAAAATTTTGGTCAACACACCCGATCTCGTTTGACCGGATCCGACCCAGATCCCACACCCTTACCCGTGTCAGTGTCGTGTCGATACGGGTATGGCACCCAAATTGCCGAGTCCGAGTAACTTAGCTTAAAACGATATTATTGCTAAGGTACGACCCCAATTCTTTCTCTATTTTTCTTTTTTACATTTCAAATCGACACTTGCAGGCAACTTACAATGGATGATACGAGATCCTAGGTCTGAAAGCACGCGTTGCACTCTTTTTCCCTTGAAACAGTTTTGTCCAAAATGGGTTTTCCGGCAAGGTTTTTAACGAGGCAACAAGTAAATCGTGCTAACTTAGAATCAAAGGCCGGTTAAAATGATCACGACAGCAAGATCCTTGGGGATGTCAAAATTATCATGGCATTTCAACTTCGAGATTAAAGGGCCTCGATCAACAGGATTTATTGTAAGGGCCAAACGGTCAAATGAACCGTGCCCGCTCAAATCACTCGAGCGCTGGCACAAAACGTGTATACATGTACGACTATTATGCATAGGAATAAAAAAGGAGACTCTTCTTTGCAGATAAACATCTCATCCTCAAAAATGTTTCTTGCATTTCTCAAGAAATTTCCCATACTTAATAGCCTAAGGGCAATCTTAAATCCGAGTTCGAACATTCACTCGGGGATTGAGTATCGATGCCAAGCCCAAGGGCCATCTCAAATCCGAGTTCGAACATTCACTCGGAGACTAGGCATCGAGCCTAAAGCAAACTGTCGACCGATGCCGAGCCCAAGGGCCACCTTAATCCGAGTCCGAACATTCACTTCACTCTGGGACTGTAGGCATTGCCTAACTTAAAAGGCTAAGGCCGTTCCGAGTTGATAATACTCGAGGGCATAAAGCTTATTTGGCATTGCCCGAATTTAAAGGCTAAGGCCGTTCCGAGTTAATAATACTCGAGGGCATAAAGCTTATTTGACATTTCCCGAATTCAAAGGCTAAGGCCGTTCCGAGTTAATAATACTCGAGGGCATAAAGCTTATTTGGCATTGCTCGAATTTAAAGGCTATTTCCCGAATTTAAAGGTTAAGGCCGTTCCGAGTTAATAATACTCGAGGGCATGAAGCTTATTTGGCATTGCCCGAATTTAAAGGCTAAGGCCAGTCCGAGTTAATAAAACTCGAGGGCATGAAGCTTATTTGGCATTGCCCGAATTTAAAGGCTAAGGCCAGTCCGAGTTAATAAAACTCGAGGGCATGAAGCTTATTTGGCATTGCCCGAATTTAAAGGCTAAGGCCAGTCCGAGTTAATAAAACTCGAGGGCATGAAGCTTATTTGGCATTGCCCGAATTTAAAGGCTAAGGCCAGTCCGAGTTAATAAAACTCGAGGGCATGAAGCTTATTTGGCATTGCCCGAATTTAAAGGCTAAGGCCAGTCCGAGTTAATAAAACTCGAGGGCATGAAGCTTATTTGGCATTGCCCGATTTTAAAGGCTAAGGCGAGTCCTAACTAAAGAAACTCGAGGGCATGAAGCCTATTTGGCCTTAACACAAAAAGGTGATAAAGGCAAGGTTTGTTCAAACCTTCGAACACAACCTATTTATTTCATGCTAAGGCATCTCGACCTTTGAAAATAGATAATAAAGCAAGGAAGAAATTGGAAGCTATGAAAGAGACCTTATATATATATATCAAAGTTTTTACAAAGGCTGAATAGCCCCGTTACATGTCATATACAAATGCCAAATTGCCTCAACAAAAGAAACAGTACAAAAATTTGAACGACCTAATCTTCACCGGGGGCTGCATCATCGCCTTCGGAGTCTCCTTCGCCACCGGATTCGCCCGATTCTTTAGATGCATCGGAATCCTCCTCGGGAAAGGCTAGCCTCCGAGCATTTGCTTCGTATGTCTTGGCTTTCTCAATTTCGTTCAATATGTCGAAATTCTGGGCATGGACTCCCCCGAGGGTCTTCCTTCGGGATTCCCACCACGCATGCTTCACCATACTTTTTGCTTGCTCCTGTATAGCCTCGGCATCAACTTTGAGCTGGGCCACCCTTTTATCAGCTTCGTTTCGGGCTGCAATGACTTCTAACTTGGCAGCCTCGAACTCCTTGGCCAGATTCTCTTGGCCAGAAACAGCGAAACTGAGCTGAGGTTGGAGTTCCTCGATCGTTGTGGCCTGTGCTGAATTCTTCTCCTTTGCAGTCCGAAGCTGGACGTTAACAGAAGCCAATTGTGCCCGGGCAGTTTCTTTTTCCGAGGCCAGACGATTCATATTTTTCTTCCATTTTTCGGCCTCGGCCTTCACCACGTCCACCTATGCCTGAAGCTGCCCGACCTGGTCAAGTCTCTTTTGAGCCTGTAGTTTCAGGTTGTTAGCCAAAGTATCTGAATCATCATCAGCCTGAAGCTTCTCACTAAGAATCTTATAAGTATCCTTCTTCTCGGCAAGCTCCCGAGTCTCGGCCTCGTGACGCTTGAACTCCTCCCGGTATCGGAGAAAGGCCTCATGATGAAGCACCGAGGCCTGCAAACACAAAGGAAGATATTAAGATTATTCACTATTGAATCTAAGTATATAACAAAGGGATATGCAAAATTACCCGATTCAGCGCCTGTTGAGCTTCATTGAAAAGGCAGGGCGCCTCTACCTCGTTCATTTTGATTTGATCCTCTTCGGTCACCAAGCACCGAAGGTAACTAGCAATTCCACCGGAGCGAAAAGAACCCGGGCATCCTCCAGGATGGATATATAAATTGCTCGCCTCCGAGTAGGATCAACACTCGGGGTAGGGAACTGATTCACTAAATTCGAGCTCGATGAGAACCCGCCAGCTCCCGGGGACGGTATCTTCCTTGATACCGATAGGTCGCCCAAACCGGTAACATCCTTCGAAGCAGTGGAATCTAGGCCGTCGAAAAAATTATGAAAAGAATCGGCTACTCCTTGGGCCTCTTCGCCGAGGTTACCTTTCAACGCCTAGGCCTCGTTTATCATAGAAGTTGTAAACGAAGGCGACCCAGAAAGGTCAATCACCCCAAGCGCCTCTTTGGGTGCGTTATCTTTTGACCGGGATGTATCGGTCACATTTTCTTTCTCGATCGCACCAGCTCGGTCCAAATCAGTCTCAACCCTCTCAGAAACTTCGGTCGTTGTTTCTTCTACGGCCTCCATGGCTCGAGGCATTTCGAAGCCGCTTCTCACGCGGGCCACTAACTCAGAATTCTCTTCTTCCTTGAATTCATCCCTCAAACGATTGAGTGAGTCCGATGAAAGTTTGGCTAGAATCATCATCAGCCTGAAGCTTCTCGCTTCCTCGATCTTTTCCTTTCAGGGGCAAAGGGACTCGGAGCTTTTCTTTTCTTCTTCTCTTTACCCTGTTTCGGAATGGGGGGTCGGCATGTATATCATCGTTAGCTGAGTGAGGCCTCATCTCGACGTCCTTTCCTAAACCTACAAAATGAAAATATAACGGATCAGAGACTGATGATGAAAAAATTAGATCAGATGCATTATTAGGGAAAAACCCTTACCATGATTACGGGCCTCCCATCGGCCCTTCGAGAGCTCACGCCATAAACGCTCGGAGTAAGGTTTTTGTGTCGCGATGCCCTCGACCCACTCTTTAAGTTCAGGAACGGGGTTCATCAAATGGGCGACAGTTGCATTACATAACATCAATAAGAAATCAACTGAATGAAAAGTAATAAAAAGAATACCGAAGGCAGAGCTAAACTTACGTTTCATGTTCCATTTCTCGGGAAATGGCATATCCGCAGCCGGGATTAAGTCCGAGGTCCTCACTCGAACAAATCGACCTAGCCAACCCCGGTCTCGATCCTCGTCGATACTCAAGAATAAGGTCTTGGTGGCTCGGCGTACGAGCTTAATTAACCCTCCTCGGTAAAGTCGCATGAGATGGTCGATGGTGAATGGGCATCCCTCGACCTTGCTCACAAAGAATCGAAGCAGAATAACGATCCCCCAAAATGAAGGATGTATGTGCCCGAGCGTCACATCATACCTTTTGCAAAAAGCTATGATAACCGGGTCTAGAGGACCCAACGTGAAAGGGTAAGTGTAAACGCTTAGGAAACCCTCTACGTGGGTGGTGATTGATTCTTCAGAGGTAGGAACCACTACGAGTTTGTCTACCCAGTTGCAGTCCTCTTTGACTTTTTCGAGGATGCTCTCCGTGATCGTACATATGTACCTCGAGACCGGTTCGCATCGACCCGGTACCATGCGCGTATTCTCAACTTTGAAATCGAGCACAGTAGGGCACCTAGTAGGGATGTATGATCTCAGAGGGGGTTCCTCAGTAGCAGCGTGAGGAGCGTTTTCGGAAGGTTTTGAAGAAGAAGGTGCTTCTTTTTGAGGAAAAGACTTTGAAGTTTTTGCCATTTTTATAAAAAATGAAAGAAAACAGAAGTCGAGTAGTTGCTTTAAGGAGAGAGTGTGACCAAAGTGGGAGAGTGGCCGGGTAGCATATGGGTTTTGTGGTAGGATAGCTACACACGTTGAAGTTCTAACTGTTCTATACATCATTGTTTATAGAAATAAGAGAATAATGAACATAAAAGGGATAGAGGGGGACTCCGAGGATCTGCGGGCGCGGGCAGTTGATCAGGTGGTGCTGCGTATATAACGCCGTAACCTTTTTCCATATCCCATATACATATAATATACATATATACGCGTATATAACGCCATCTGGTTCTGGTGTGTCGCACCTGCGACATTTTGTACGCATGTGCGTGGTCGCTCCTGCGTAATTCCAGTCGCTTGCGACATTGGACAACCCTGCCGAGCTCCGCTTCTGTGGAGAAATGAGCGCAGGTGCGCAACCGCATCCGCGATGGACGAGTCGCTTCTGTGGTCACTAGGGCCCGCAAAAGCGAGCAATGGGACGCAGATGCGGGACTAGGGGAATTGGCCAGAGGTCGCAGGTGACGCAAAAGCGAGCAATGGGACGCAGATGCGGGACTAGGGGAATTGGCCAGAGGTCGCAGGTGCGGTGTGAAGGCCGCAGAAACGGAGTCGCTTCTGCAGAAGAATGATCGCAGAAGCGGACAAAAGAGACTGTTGATAAAGGGAAGCTTTGAGGTTGGTAATGAGAAAACCAGAAGATGAAGAAGATGTGAAGTTCTTAGAACGAAAGAAGGATATGAGCGTAAAAGTTCTAACAAACGGGTTAAAGGATATTTATAGGTTCCTCAAGCGGCGTCTCATCTCCCGAGTTAGCCGACCGTCAACTGACATACATTTAATGCCTCGAAAGCCGGACTAACGGGACGTTTCACTATTCTTATCACCTACGTCATGTACCCGACGTCATAATTTATCGAAGTAAGGACGGATGGTTCATATCGTTTTTAATCACTTACTCTCCGCAAAACGAGGGGACAATCTGTATACGGGTAGAACCGAGCTCTATGCTTGATCGAGGCATCTGGAACAATAGGTCGAGGCTCGGCACCTGCGTAAGAAATCGAAGTTACAAATATGACTAAGCTCGATATCAAGGATCGAAGTTCGAACAAGATCATCTGATTTGCCCTCGAATTTATCGGGGTACGGCTGACCCCGCTTCTAACGACCTCAAAGAAAAGCTTTGCCAACTCACACGACAAGTATCTGTGATTCTCGCCGCTGACCAATCATTATGGCGGAAATTACGGGATTAAGTCAAAAGGGAGCCAACGGTCTACATAATTTCCCATAAAATAATGTCTTAAAGGTTTATCTCCCTGCATATATAAAAAGGGAATGGAGTGAGTCTTGGGACACATTGTAACATACTTAAAGAGTACAAGATACCAGTTTTTCCAGCTTTGTTCATATTATTCTGACTTCAATAATATCACATTTAAATTCGAAGGAAATTAACCTTGGGAGGCTTAAGTTGTTCAATCGGCATGGTTTGTATTTATTTTTCTACTTATTCTTCCATATTAAATCTGATTTCTCGCTTTGTATCAAATTAGATCACGTATCCTTAAAATCACGTATAAATTCAATTGTTATCCGATTTTTTGGGTAAACAATATCAATCACCGATACTCAAATTACATGAATTTGGGTGTGCAAACTATACTGGCTGCTGCTTCTGGCTGTAGTGTGATTATGTAGCAATCTGGTAGATGTAGAAATGGAATGAGGAAGCTTTTTTCTTCTTTTTTATTCGTTTGGTGGTTCTGGAGTGGGCACGATTCAAATTTAGATTTTGGTGTATTTTGTTAAGCATACTAGACTTTCCCTGTTTTATATAATCTTAAGCAAAGGCATCTTATTGTCGTTTGAAAAATTGAAGGTCTTTAGGACTTCTGGATATATAAAGCTCTGATAAAAATTGAGTCTGTTATGCAAAGCGTTAAGATATCTGTGCATTTCTCTTGATCCTTGCATCTGAAAGCAAGACGAAAGTATTCGGGCAGCATGGCACCATGTTAAAACTGAAATAGGATGAACTTATTGATTATATCATGATTTTGTCATTGTCAACAACCTAAATTTCCTCTTATAAGCTGTCGTTTTGCATTGAGTTATCTATTTCGTATGCTATTTTACAACTGACAGAAAGTTTAGGTGTTGCATTTTGTCTGATTGGTGTTTTAGTTTGTCTGCAGCTGATGATACTCCAGCAAGCATTGGATTTCTAGGTCTTGGAATTATGGGCTCCCCTATGGCGCAAAATCTCATAAAAGCAGGGTATGTTCCAATTATTCCTTGATAGACTAATTTAATGGATTTCAATGTGCTTTCACTTTGTGAACTTCATGAATCACTGGAAAGCGTTTATTTTTTTCTGCATACTCATCATCGTTGTTCTTCCTTAACCAGCAGAATTATGATTATCCTAAAATGGTGATCTTTCAGAAGCATATGTTGATAATACAAAAGATGTTCAGAGCAGACACACGTTTTTGTCTGGAGTAGTGAAACATGATTGTTATACTTAAACACCTTTTTTTTTCCGAATAAATAAAATATCAAACTCTTATCAATTTAATGTATTTGTGGTTCTCATGCTGCAGACGTGACGTGACAGTTTGGAATAGGACCAAGAGCAAATGTGAACCCCTTATCTCCATGGGTGCAAAGTAAGTATATGCCAATTTTGCTTTAAACTGGAGACTTGTGTTCGGTTGAGATGGCATCCTGGAAATGTGGGTTTAAACTTATAAAATAAACCAGCAATGATGCACCGTGTGAACTCTATGCTAATGCTTGTCTGGCCATGTATCAGATCTCGTAAAGTTTGTCAACTACTGTTACTTCTTGCGCTTATTGATAATTTGCATTTTAAAGTAACTTGAGGTTTTTTTGCTGCAGATACAAGTCCTCCCCTGAGGAAGTTGCAGCATCTTGTGGCGTCACATTTGCCATGCTTGCAGATCCTGAGAGTGCAGTGAGTTTTGAGTTTATTGTGTGAATGTGTGCATCTTTCTATATACTTGACAAGTCTAGTCAGCATCTTGATAGTAGTGCGTTGTTTTTCCAGATGGATGTTGCTTGTGGAAAATATGGAGCTGCAAAAGGAATGGGTCCCGGAAAAGGGTACGATTTGCTTTGTCTCTGCTCTGGAAACTGTAAAGTTTGGACATTACTGTTGCATCTTTAGCACTGAATGACACGTATAGAATTCTGATAAGTGGTTGGAGGAAATTTTTTGTAAGCATAACAGGGTTTGGAAGTGATTCTGTTTTTCCTGGTGTTAGATGTCTGGCTTAGTTATATCTAGAAGCGTGAGGTTATGATAGTTAATGATGCAAGAAATTGGAACGAGAAGAAATGCAAAGTTGCCTGTACTTTAGAGGAACTAATTACAAGTTACACCATCGTGACATGCTCTAAGTCAATCTTTTATTCATATGCAAAGTTGGTAATAAAATTATCCTAGTGATTTTATATATTTGTTAAAATAGATATTGCATTTGCTGGACGCAAGTTTCTTTGGTTGCTTTTCTATGGCTTTCATACTGCCATCTGAATTTCATTTATGGCTTTGCACCCTGGTATATGTAAATGCAGTTATGTAGATGTTTCTACAGTTGATGGTGAAACTTCTAAACTGATCTGTGAGCATATCAGAGCTACTGGAGCTCATTTTTTGGAGGTGAAATTTTCCTTATCCTGTTAAGCATTGTGCATATGAAAGCTATTACTTCCAGTATATGACCCCACCGCTCTCCGGGGCCAAAAGAAAATGAAATAACAACAGAATATTGTCTTGTGTTACATTAAGTTGAATAATATCCCATATTTCTTCCAATTTGTCGAAAAGGCTCCAGTATCAGGGTCCAAGAAGCCAGCAGAAGATGGACAGCTAATATTTCTCACTGCAGGTGAAGCTTTTCCCTTCACTATATTTGAGTTATTGGCAATGAAATATGCATGGCATAAATATTGTTACATGTTCATAATAATGAAATTAGCTTGCCTTTATTCACTCCTATCTTCTTCGTTATATCATGATTAATGATCCTAATATAGATGCAACATCTACCCATCCCCCTCCCCCTAATCCTCACCCACACGACTGTATTTCTGAAGTTTGACTATAATCTTGTTAGGCTACTCTTAGTTCACATTTTATGAAAATGAATACTAGTTTTAGAAAACAAAGATGTGGTTGATACCGTAAACTTAGAAGCATGACACAGATTTAGGAAATTAGGAGGGAGCCTCTGAAGTTCACCCTTTAATTTGTTCTTCCTCCGTTTCATTTTATTTGGCAGTATTACCTTGTTGGTCCATTCCAAAAAGAATAACACCTTACGAAAATGTTATTGACATGCTTTTAACTTGTACATCTCATTTTAGCTTTAATGACATGCTTTTAGCCACAAAAATGTTATTGCACGTTTAAGACACAAGTTTCAAAAATCTTATACCGCACAAATGTTTTGACATGTTTAACACCACACGTTCCAAAAATCTTTATTTCTTTCTTAAATTTTGTGCCAGTTAAACTACGCACGAAGGCGTAACTAATTTGGATTACTTGAACTTTATTCATAAATAGGACAACCTATTATTTGACAAACTACTGATTTTTAAATTTTCACATAATACCTTATCTATATAGTATACAATGAATTATAGCCACAAGCAATGCATGTACCTCTCTAATTTTGACAAAAATTGTTTAGTCCGGTTCTTGAGACTATCAAAGAACAAGAATTAAGTCCAAACCATGGCTGCAAACCTTTCAGGTGACAACGTGCTGTATGAAACAGTTGCTCCACTGTTGGATATCATGGGGAAGGTCTCATTCTGCCCTTCACTGAGTGATGCAACTCTTTCCACCACCTAATATTTTCTTTCTTTATCTCAGTCAAGATTTTACCTTGGTGAAGTTGGTAATGGAGCTGCAATGAAACTTGTCGTCAATATGGTTATGGGAAGGTTCAATTTTTGATTTCTTTCTCATCTCTTCGTAGTTTTGTTCTGTCTAACTAAAGCAAATGTCAACCTTTCTTTCACAAAAAAAATTGCAGTATGATGGCCTCCTTTTCTGAAGGATTAGTACTTAGCGAGAAAGTTGGACTTGATCCAAGTGTATTAGTGGAGGTACTTCCTGATAAAACAAATAGCTTACTTTTGAGACTGGCCCCTTGTGAATATGTTTCTTGCATCACTTTATCTTCTTGATGGTTTATAAATTATCTTGCACAATTTTCTGTTCTTTGCCTAGTCACAAATAACTCGTCTAATGAAGAGAACAATATAACTAGAAACATGTTTTGTGCTCTTTAAGGTTTCTGAACTGGATTTTGGTAGGATTGACAATGTTGATAATTTCCCAAAGACCTATCTTTTTAGATTTCCGAGGAAGATCGGAATTCCATGTCGATTGAAGTTGCTGAGACTTTACCTTTATTAGGATACGATTAGGCCAACAATAAATATAAAAGTGAAAAAAAAGAAAAAAGAAAAAGAGAGAGGTTATGTCCATGACCATGCTATTTGCTGAAAACGGATACTTAAAGGATGTTGAGCAGCATCTGTGAGGCTGTTGAGTGTGGAAAAGTTAAAGAGATGATTACTTAGTGAAATGACTGAACTGGCTTAAAAATAGCTCCACGAGTTTCCGGACAATGCATGGTGTGAAAAAGATTTAAAATCGATAATTGTGCCCAAGTAAAAGTAAATGAAAACATATACGTGAATCCTTAATTGACTTGCTGATATGAAATCAACTCTTGTTCATTTTAATTTCGAGTACGTACAGAATTCACACAGGGTAAAGACTTTACAACTTTATTTTTGCCTCTTATATGCAAGGAGAACTTCATCCTCTCGACAATGACATCTTCAAAGGATTTCCTAGTATAAGATGCTCACAAGGTGCATTGAACTTAGAAATACGTCTAATATCTGTTACTAATTTTTTTCACCACGGTTATGCACAGGTGATCTCGCAGGGTGCTATTAGTGCTCCAATGTATGCCATGAAAGGTCCTTCAATGGTTAAATCTTTGTATCCGACAGCGTTTCCTCTGAAGCATCAGCAAAAGGTTTTCTAACATTTAGAGACTGCCTAGTGCTACTGTCTGCAAACCAAATGTTGTTTTCTGAGTTCTGACCAGAAAATATGTTTGTCTCAGGACCTTCGTCTAGCTCTGGGTTTAGCTGAATCTGTTTCACAACCCACTCCAATTGCTGCTGCAACCAATGAACTTTACAAGGTTGCAAAATCTCATGGTCTCAGTGACCAGGACTTTTCTGCAGTAATTGAAGCATTAAAAGTGAAATTACAACACCAAACTTAAAGCAGTCTTTCCTGGATAACATATGCTATTTCCTTCACAAAGCTTGGGTGTAATATATCCACCATGATACGGTAAATTTTTTGGTTCACAACTAATGTTTTCATTGTTACCCATCTTTAAGGGTTTTACATGCATGTATACCTCCTCCTTTCACTTCTTTATTATATATTTCTGGGTATTTTTTTTTCAAACAATGTGATAATTTGTAGTCGGATGAAGGCACTTGTGAGCTACTTTCCCTTTAATATTTGGATGTATTATAGTCTTAACTCGCTCACATGTAATTGTTCCATGATACTATATAACAACAGTCAAGATTTTACTTAAAAATATTCAATAGAAAACATTTTTCTTCTGAGAAAACAGTTGTGCACTATAGAATCCTCATTTCTATCATAACAAAACCCATCTCAGTAGACCATTCATTTGATATTGATGTCTTACTTTTTTTAATTTGTAATTAAGTACTTTGTATTCATGTTATGAAATGCCTCAACTAACCCATAGAGTTTCAATTATCAATTTCAACACCATTTAAGATTTAACACGATTTGTGATTAAGTACTTTGTAAAAGAACGCATATTATTGAATATCACAATGAAGTTGAAATATAGCAAAGATAGTAGAATGAGTTGATATACCAACTGCGACTTACTTGGGATATGAATAGTTATTGTTATTATTATTATAATAATTGTCATCTTCAGAATACCTGTCGGTCCTACTAAAAGTGGGGCAAGTTTATTCTTGCTTTGATCTAGCGGCAAGAACGCAACACATGATGTGTGGCTTCTAATTCTGCTTTATATAGAATTATGGTATTAAAATGGAGAAGGGTAAATGGACGAGTAAATTCTTCACCGAATTTTAATTTCCCACTTGCCAATAAATTAAAAAAAAAAAGTGGGGCTAGCTATAAAAGATGGTTGAGAACCTGGTGGAACAGTAGGAGCTTTAAAGTACTTGTATGATATCATAACTGATATGGTCTCCAATGCCTTTTCCCATACCCACCCTCACTCCCTCAAAATGGTAAGTAGAATAAAAACAAAAAGGAAGAATAAGAAAACAAATCCCTTTGGACTTTGTGGCAGGTTTAACGTGGTTGAAACAGTAGGAATCTATTTGGTTTTAATTAGTTGATGGTTTCAATGGATCAGTCAAACTAATCGATTACTCCTCATATTCTATATTTTTCTCTCCGAATATTCTATTTCCGACATTTGTCCACGTTAAGCACTTTAGGCTTTTCGAGTTTTGGGTCCTTTGTCACCCCTCCCAGCTAATTGTGATTTTGTGCGAGCTGTTTTTGTAGTTTTTAGGTCGGTATCTGTTATTTGCTTTGGGCTTAGATTAATCCGGATTTGAGTCTTCCTAATATGATTTTTTTTTATTTTAGAACTTGAATTGGAGATATCCGATTGAAGGTGAAGGAATCCTACTCATTCGATCATAATTCTTATTGCTATTTTATGTTAGGGGTGTTCAAATCGAATCGAAAATTCGCATCAAACTGAAAGTCAAACCAAATCGATTAAAAAATTCGATGAAATTTGGTTTGATTTGGTTTGGTATTAAGTAAAAAAATATAATATTTAATAGAATATGAAGTGCTCCATTTTTTATTAACTTTGGATAATGTGTTGTATGATCATTTTCTTATCAAGTGTTATTGCAATGTAACAATCTCTTTGTTATTCCTTATTCATATGTCAAGATCTATTAAATTCTTATATCTTTTTCGATTTTGAAGTGGTATTTCGATAATTGAAAATTAAATAGAACACATCATTATTTAGGTATCACATTGATTTTTATATTTAATTATTAAATTCGATTAACCTTGAAGTGTACATCAACGAAAAATTATTGTCAGATAACTAAAAAATTAACTATCATGTGTTACTAAAATGATTCTCCCCTAAGAATATTTTAATAGATCATATGTTGTCAATCTTTTTAATTTTTAGTAAACATATATTTCCTGGTAAAAATTTTAACAAAGTAAGATTGATATAATATTTATGTAACAAAAAAAACTCGAAAAATCCGACAAAGCCGAACCAATCCAAACCGATATAGTTGGTTTGGTTTGGTTTTAATAAAAATCGAATCAACTCGGTCTATGTACACCCCTATTTTATGTGAAGGGATTTTATCCATCCGACCACAATCTTGAATGATATTTTGCGTGAGTTTGTTACTGAAGCAATTTGTACATTTCTTTTATTTGAAATCTATGATTGAAGATGAACGGATATCCATTCGACCATAATCTTATTGATATTTTTGTTTACCCAAAAAACGGATAGAGTTGAATTTATACGTAATTCTAAGGATATGTGATATAGCTTAATACAAATCGTAAGGATAAAAGGAAATATCAAATATGGACTGCAAATAGTGCAAAATAAACAAAGTTGTAAAGAAGACGATTTTTAGGACTAAGCAAGATGAATCAGTTTATGAGGCTTAAAAGTGTAACTCTTGAATATAAGAGGATATGATGCTTGAATTACAATGTGAACTCCAAAAACTGCCCTTCGAGAAATGATAACCCTCCCCTTTATAGTAGAGGGATCTTACTTTAAAAATAATTAAAAATACTCAGTGGGAGATCCATGATAAATTAACTTTTTCACAATTCCTGCCAAGATTCTCTCCTCTAGTGGGATTGCAACGGCTTTTGTCTGTGAGCACGATCTGACTCGAGCTCTCGATCTTGGCTTGAGCTTGATTCTAACTCGAACTCGAGCTCTCGATCTTTGGCTTAAGCTCGATTCTGACTCAGACCCTTGAATTGATCGGTCAATGTTGGTCGGTCTCTGGATCATAAGCTTGATAGCTTTACTTTGCATCGTAATTCGATTTGGATTCGAGCTTGATAATAATATCGAACTCGACATTGATCGGCCCCTCGGGTTCGAAGCTTGTTTGTACCATCTTCGGAACCCATCTCGAAGTCTCACTTCGATCGATTATCTTTCGAACTCATCAGACGTACGAAAGCCGAAATCTATTTCGATCGTATACAAATAGTCCCATGTTTCTCAGGAAGAATGTGGTGAGAAACGATATGATTTTTCAACGTCTCGATCGGATTATAAGCTGACGTTTCCATCGGGCTCGATCATGACACACGTGATAACTGTTCTATCGATTTAGTCTTTCAAGGAATTTAATGCATATTAGACGGTAGTCGTCCACCGCTGATACTGAACCGCCATCGCTTAAACCTATAAATAACCTTTCATTTTATCATTTACTACTTTTGCATCTTCAATCATCCAAATTTCCCAAGTCCCTTTTCGTATTCTCTGACTTACCCACAAATCTGTGATTTTTCTTTGCAAAAAGCCCCTCTTCAATTTTACCAAATCTTTGTCACTTTATTCTATTCCTCACCTTTGAATTCGAAAATGGCGAAAACATCACAAACCATTCCTCAGAAAAAGAAGGCTTCATCTTCACAGTGTGCCGCCGATGAGACACCGGTAGAACCACGGCCTGAGGAGTGCGTTCCCGAGGTGTGTGTTCTTACTTCTGATTTTAAGATCGATAAAGGCTCATCGGTCTCTGGCCGATGTGAGCCAGTATCGAGGTACATGTGTTCGATAACCGAGAAGCACCTCAAACAGCTAAAGAAAGATTGCAATTGGGATAAAAAAGAAATAATAATTCCTACTTCTGACGAAGATATCACCACTTACGTGAAATGGTTTTTGAATGTGTATTCTTACCCTTTCACGTTAGGTCCCCTCGATTCCGTTATTCTTGACTTCTGTCGTCAATACCAAATAACCCTAGACCAGGTCCATCCTTCTTTTTTGCGGATCGTTATCTTGATCCAATACTTTGTGAACAAAATCGAGGGAATGCCATTCACCCTTGACCATCTTATCCGATTGTACCGTCCTCGACTTTTTCGAGGAGGGTTAATAAAACTTCACCGTCGGGCTACCAAGGCTCTGTTCTCGAGAATTGATAAGGAAAGGGATCGGGGCTGGATGAGCAGGTTCGTTTGAGTGAGGACTTCGGACCTGATTCCGACCAAAAAGATGCCATTTCCCGAGGAGTGGAATATGAAACGTAAGTGTGATCCTGCTGTTACTTCCTTCTATTTTGTTCTTTCATTTCTTTTCTCATCGATACTCTTTCTTTTGTGATGCAACGGTTCCCTGGATGCCTGGAGCAGTTCCTGATCTCAAGAACTGGGTACGAGCTTTTATTTCGACCTCCACATATGCCAAGCACTCATGGCGTGATTTGTCAAAGGGTCGGTGGGAGGACAAAAATCATGGTAAGCCCCTTTCTCGTACTCTTTGATAATTCGAACGAGATGGTTTCCAAATATTTTAATAAAATTTTCCATATGCAGGTTTGGGCAAAGATGCGGTTTTGAGGCCCTTGTCCAACGAGGAAGAAACTTTGGCCTCTGTCCCAAAGCCGATGAAGGAAAATAAAAGGAAAAGAGCCTTCGTTCCCGAAGATCCAAAATCGAAGAAGAAGACGGCTCGTAAGCCGAACAAGAATGCCATTCCTTTGACCGTGGAATCAGTTGTGCATCTAAGGGATGAAGAAGAATAAGAAGAAGAAGAAGAAGAAGAAGAAGAAGAAGAAGAAGAAAACAATGGGTCCGCGCTGGCGGCCCGAACGAAGAGAACCACCAATGCCCCATCTGCAGCTGGATCGATGATGCTTCATGAGGCTCTACCTCGAACTGAGGATATACTGGAGAATGATTCGGGCGGAATCCCTGAGTTATCGAAGATTGAAGACGCATCTCATCGGAGCCAATGGATGGGGGATATGTCTGAAAGGGTCCCTCTTGAATCCCTTCGAACCGAAGAGAATGCTCCAAGTGATTCATTTGGGGCAGCAGCAATCAAAGATTCACGCACCTTTCCCGCTTTTTTTGCATGGGTGATTCGGGAAGCCCAAGCTTTGGGGGCCCTCGATCTAGACAGGCCTCATAATGGAGAGGATCCCTTTCGTGACCTGTTTACCGGTATCGAGGACGTTGTCGGTAGTCGAGTGAATGATTCAAACTCGAAGTAATGTAGCCCGTAGGTGTAATGGTCGAGTGAGTGCTTGCTCGAACTCGAAATAAAGTAGCCCGTAGGCTTAGTCGAGTGAATGATTCGAACTCGAAGTAATGTAGCCCATAGGCGTAATGGTCGAGTGAGTGCTTGCTCGAACTCGAAATAAAGTAGCCCGTAGGCTTAGTCGAGTGAATGATTCGAACTCGAAGTAATGTAGCTTGTAGGCATAATGGTCGAGTGAGTGTTTGCTCGAACTCGAAATAAAAGTAGCCCGTAGGATTAGTAGTCGAGTGAATTATTCAAACTCGAAGTAATGTAGCCCGTAGGCGTAATGGTCGAGTGAGTGCTTGCTAGAACTCGAAATAAAAGTAGCATGTAGGCTTAGTGGTCGAGTTTATCTTAATTCTGTTTGCATAATAAATGTCCAAATAGAGGAATTTTTCTTGGATATAAGGTATCGGTAAAGAGGAGAACTTTCTTTGCAAGTCATTATACATGTGTTCATGTTTCGCGTATGGGTTCGGGCCAACTACATGAGCATGGTTCGTTTTGATCATTTGGCTCTTACAACTTTTCCTATTGGAACCCCGTTGTTGCGAAATAACTTTCTTGCATCAGAACTTGATATATTTGAGGGCTAATGCCTCCCCAGTTTTCTAGGTCGATTGTAAAGAGGCCTCATATACTGTTGTATTGTTTCCAAGTGTAGCACGATCATTGGTTGCCTCATTAAAAACCTTGCCGAAAACCCATTTGGGATCAAACCGTCTAAGGAAAAAAGAGTGCAACGCGTGCTTTCAGACCTAAGGCTTCGTATTGAAGGATCCATCTTCCTGATCGGACTTCTACAGGGGTTAGTTTTGAAATGTAAATGAATATGGAAGGGTCGTACCTTAGCAGTAGTATCGTTTTAGATGTGACACATTCCAATTACTTGATAGTTGTTTGCTGTTTATAATGCCGAGCTTATATGATCCCTTTCCGACGTTCTCGAGAACCTGATATGGTCCTTCCCAGTTCGGTCCTAGTTTTCCTTCATTCGGATATCGGGTGTTGAGGGTGACTTTCCTTAGCACTAAGTCCCCGGACTTAAAATGGCGGAGCTTGGTGTCACGACCCAAATCTAACCATGGTCGTGATGGCGCCTATCGTGTTACAAGGCAACCCTATTTCCAAAAATATTACTATTAAATCGATTATAAGAATTTAATAAAACATTTCCAACATTTGAATTTTTCATAAACTAAATCAACTCTAAATATAAATATAGAAAATACGGAAACGAGCCCCAAACATCGGGGTGTCACTAAGTCATGAGCGTCTAAATCTATGAACTAAGAAATAAACTGTCTAACTGTCAATACAGTCCAAACGAAGAAATGATAAAAGGAGTAACAAGGTCTTGCAGACGCTAGCAACTACCTTGCAGCCTCCAATGATAGCCGGCCTGAACTCAACGATCGCTACGCTCTAACTCACCTGGATCTGTACATAAAGTGCATGGTGTAGCATGAGTACAACCGACTCAGTAGTAACAGAAATAACTAAGGAACTGAGTAGTAGTGACGAGCTAAACAAAACATTCTAATTATTTATTTTCACAATATACAATAAACATGAATAAACAGGTAAATTCCATAAAACCAACAAATTACACAAACAAATTAACAGGTAAATGCAGCAACAGCAAAAGTAAATGCAACCTCACAGCAATGTCACTCCATCACTCAGCACTCGACACTTAATACACTCAACACTCAATAGGTACCTGCGCTCACTGGGGGTGTGTGCAGACTCCGGAGGGGCTCCCAAAGCCCAAGCGCTAAGCACGGACAACTCACGTGCCATAATATCAATCCCTAGATCCGCACGGTCAACTCACGTGTTATGCGGACAACTCATGTGCTATGGTACCAATACCTGGATTCGCACGGACAACTCACGTGCCTCAATCAAATACCTCACAACAGGCTCTCGGCCTCACTCAGTCATGTACCTCTCTAGCCTCACCATCATCAACAAATAAGGGAAACACAGTCCACGTCAAGTATCACAACATATCAGCAAAATAATAGGGACTGAGGTAAACATGTACAATAATATCTATGACTGAGTGCATATAATGTGAGCATGAATAAAGCCTAAGCATGATCTCTAACATGAAGGCAAACAAGTTCAACAACAAATAAACACATAACCACAGATAATAGTCATTAGGCCTCACAGCCTCACGGGACAGACAAGTCTCAATCCCTGGTGGTGCACACCCACACGCTCATCTCCTAGTGTGGGTATCACTTTCAAACAATCACGTGATATCAAATCTCCGGGTTTATACCCTCAAAGCCAGAGTTAAAACTGTTACTTACCTTAACAGCGTAAAATCCTACTCCGGGATGCCCTCGTTTCTAAAGTCTAGACTCAGTCTCCAAAAGCTCTAAATCTAACCAAAATCAGAATACTAATATTAACATAGGCTAAAGAATCGAATTCCACAATAAAAACTACATAAATAGGCCAAAAATTCGAAATTGGCCAAAATCCGACCCCCGGGCCCATGTCTCGAAACCAGTCAAAATGGAAGAATAACAAACATCGTCCTCACCCGAGTCTAACCATATAAAATTCATCAAATTCCGACATCAACTCGACCCTCAAATCTTCAATTAAAGTCTTGAAGATTTCTACCATTTTCAACCCAATCTATACCCATTTGAACTCAACAATCTTTCCATAAACCTTATTGATATGTATAAATGATACTATTACACCCAAGAATCGTACTCTTAATCACTCATCTTTACCCAAACTCGAAATTGAAGACTAGGGATTAGAACCTTACCTCTTGGGTGAAGATCTTGTGATATTTCCTTGTTGGATTTCAAAGCTTGAACAAGATCTTGATGAACAAAGCACTTGAGCTTCTTCCTCTCTCAAGAACACTCTCCCTTCTCTCTAAGAAAATGTCAGATTTTTGCTTCAAAATGAGTCCCAAAGCCTATTTATCAAAATGGATTCGGGTTATGCAAATAGAAAAATTAACCCTCCGAAAGCAGATCTGCGGTCGCATAATGGACCACAAAATAGATATGCGGGTCGCAAAATGCACCGCAAAATCGATGCCCAGAGATGGGCTTCACTGGACAGGTCTGCGACCATTTTGCGGTTGCATAACTACTTCTGCGATCGCATAATAATTATGCGATCGCGGAATTGGTCGCAGAATCGCACTTTTCCAGACTTTGATAATTTGGTCATAACGTCTTGTAGGAATGTCCGAATGATGAACGGTTTGAAGCGTTGGAAACTAGACACATAGAACTTTCTTGTGATAGGTAATACGCCATATAACACTTCGTATCATGAGAGTCATGTTCATTTGAAGTTAGGTCTTGTGCGAACTCACTTGACAGTTGAAACTTTAGTCTTATGAATTTCCAACTTCCAAACTTCTCGTTAACCATCCGAAATCATCCCGAGCCCCTCGAGACCTCAACCAATATTTCCCACAAGTCATATATCACTACCCGAACTTAGTCGAACCTTCGGAACACCCAAAATAACACCAAAACACCAATTCAACCTCGGATTCAAGCTTAAGAACTTCTAAACTTCTAAAATTCGCCAACGACGCCGAAACCTATCAAACCACGTACGAATGACCTCAAATTTTGTACACACGTCACAAATGACACTATGAACCTACTCCAACTTACAAAATTCCATCGACCCCAATACGTAATTTTTCACTGCGACCAAAAGTGCCAAATTTCTTACTTTCGCCAATTCAAGCCTAATTCTAGTACGGACTTCCAAATAACATTCCAGACACACTCCTAAGTCTAAAATCACTCAACGAAGCTGACCGAATCATAAAAATCCAAGTCCAAACTCGTTTACTCATAAGCAACTTCTTGTTGACTTTTCTAACTTAACTTTCTAACTAAGAGACTAAGTGTCTCATTTTACTCCAAAACTACTCCGAACCCAAACCTACTAACTCGATATAACTCAACACAGTTTAACAACACGTAAATAAGCAGAAATGGTTAAAACGGGACTACAACTCTCGGAACGATCGACCGGATCATTACATCCTCTCCCTCTTAAACAAACGTTCATCCTCGAACGTGCCCAGAGTTGTTCCAAAAGCCATTCTTACTTCAGTTAAATCATCTTCATTAAGAAACTTCTCAACCTCTACTTATCCTACTTGACCCGCTAGTACTTCAACCACCGCGAAACGCTTCCCGTCATGTCTTCCCTCATA
>AWOL01S0080702.1:0-23662 GCA_000715115.1 Nicotiana otophora | reverse complement strand
CCCGGCTATACCTCAAAACACAATGTACAACTCGAATGACATCAGGCCCGGAATAGAGTAGGGAGCACCAAAACCTGCTAAAAAGAGTGTGACTGCTAACGAGGACCAAAATTGCCCGCTGATGAACCACTTGCATCCATTAAAGATGTAGTGCCCCCGGCAAAAGGTACGTTAGTACATATGGAATAGTACTAGTATGTAAAGCTAACTACCCTCTTTCAAAATAGAATGTCAATGTGAGAATGGAAAAACCATGGAAACAACAATCCACAATAAATGATATTCAAATGCCAAGTTAAAACATAATAATTTTCAAAATATGAAGATAACACTGTGAAGTGATAATCAAAATATGATGACAATATTATTTTTGGTTGGGAGATCTTTAGTACCGATATACCACTATTCATAATACCACCATTCACAATAGCAATACCATCTTACTTTTAGCACGGAGTCCGATCACGACCCGACCGGCTAGGCCGTCTCATTCAAGATATCAACCAAAATCATAATTTCAATTACATTGCCAGCACAATCACCACTATGTGTGCGACATGGTGTCCGATCACGATCCGATCGGCTCGGCCATCTCACCACAATACCGTATGGATCGACATCATCCTTTTGTATTAATCATCTCATCGCAATTAAGGAGAATAATTTTATCACATAAATCTCATCCCAAATAAGGGGAATAATTTTATCACATCAATCTCATCCCAAATAAGGGGAATAATCACAATCCACTCCTACACCGACACGTGTAGTTTTGGGGTTAGGTTATTTCAACCTACCCTTCCTCGGTGGCTATCGATACTCCGAAAAATATTTTTGGTTTGCACACAAGGTAACATAGATACAAATGTATTTACCTCATCATCTTTCACATTGTATAAATCTTCACTAGTATTTTCAACCAATTGTATAAATCTTCACTAGTATTTTCAACCAATCGCAACAACAATATTTCCTTGGCTCTTTTGGCCATTCACAAGATTTTTTATTCATGTCACGATAGCCGTATTTCATATTACATACTTTTATATGTTCTCTTCCATGGATCATCATTATAAATAACAACATATATAATATTTTGAAAATCACAACTTTAAGTTCATTAGCAATGAAGGCTTTAAACATAATTGATTTATTTCCAAGAAATAGAGTAAAATGATTGGCAATCGAAGCGCAAGTTAAAATCATAAACAAGTAGCACACCATTGATTCTTGAAATATTTTTCCCCAAAAAGGGCAATAAATAATTTTCACTCACGAATATGTAAGAACGTAAAACACATTGAAAATACTCACAAAGCATAGTATTAGTTAAAACAGCCACATTGGGGCATGACTTGAGTACATAAGCTTTTAGGCAAATCTACTTTAGAAATAATTTTGGAACGGTTGAATCAAGGCTCATTTCATAATCTTTCTCACATCATCTCATTTTATTGTCACCTCTAGCAACAAGTATAACTTTCATTCTTGACATGGTGGCCACGCTTTATATCTTCAACTCATTTTTTTCATTTTCGAGCATCTTTATACATTATCAACAACAAGGCATTTCCAATCAAGACTTTTGGTACACATATGAGAAATTAATAGTCTTACGCATATCGAGTTTTTCTCCCATAATTTGGCATCATAGCTTTCATTTGAAACACAACTCAAAGCCATAACATTTTAATGCACATATCATTCTTGAACACATTCCCGAAGGATAATGACCCGGCCGGTCATTTTGAGTATTACAGCTCCGTTCCCCCATTTACTGCTCCATTTGGTGCTTTATAGTTGTATTATGACCTATCGTATTAGTTAGTTCGGGTCCGGAGAGATTTCGGAATGAATTGAGACACTTAGTCTCTTAATGAAAAGTTTAAGTTGGAAACATCAACCGGATGTCGATTTATGTATAAACGACCTCGGATTCTAATTCTGATGATTCCAATAGCTCCGCATGGTGCTTTTGGACTTAGGAGGGTGTCCGGAAAATTTTTTGGAAGTCCGTAGTGAAATTAGGCTTGAAATGGAGAAAGTTGAATTTTTGGGAAGTTTGACCAGGGGTTGACTTTTTTATATCAGGGTCGAAATCCGATTCTAGAAATTTGAATAGCTTTGTTATCTCAAATGTGACTTGTGTGCAAAATTTGAGGTCAATCAGACGTGATTTGATAGGTTTCGGCGTCGCTTGTAGAATTTGGGAATTTCGAAGTTTCTTAGGCTTGAATCTGTGTATAATTCATGTTTTCAATGTTGTTGGAGGTGATTTGAAGATTCGAATAAGTTCGTGTGATGTTATAAGACTTGTTGTTATGTTTGGTTGAGATCCCGGGGGCGGGTAAGTTTCGTATGGTTAACGGGTTGTATTTTAGACTTTGAATTCTGCTGGAAGTTTTTTGATGCACCATTTGGTTTCCTTCATCGCGTTCGCGAGTGGAGCCTTGTGTTCGCAAAGAGGAATAGAGAGGCTAGCAATATTTTCTCTTCGCGTTCACGAAGAGAAGGATGCGTTCACGAAGGGTGGACAGGGTGTGCATCGCGAACGCGAGAGGTGTTATGTGTATGCGAAGAAGAAAGGAAGCAGTTGATTACCCCAGGCAATTGGTCTATACGTTCGTGTAGGGGGTGTCGCGTTCGCGTAGTGAGGGGGAAACGAAGCATTGTGTTCGCGATTGGTTGAACACATTTGCGTAGAAGGCATTGACGCAGAGGTACTTTGTGCTTTGCGAACGCGAGGGGTTTTTCGCGTTCGGGAAGTAGGATTTTGGACCGGAACAATTTTATGCTTCGCGAACGCGAGGCACTGACCGCTTCATGAAGAAGAAGAGCGTGGGAAGTGAGTTTAAGATCTGAAAATGGGACTTCGTCCCATTTTTCCATTTTTGATAGATTGGAGCTCGGGAAGAGGTGATTTTCGGTAGTTTTTCAAGGACAACAACGGGGTAAGTGTTCTTAACTCAATATTGGTCAAATTACCCGAATCCATGGTTATTTTTAACATTTAATTGGTAAAGTAAGTTGGAAAATTGTGAAAACCCTCTTGGTTTAATTTGAAAATTTAAGGGTCGAGTTGATATCGGATTTGAGTAAAATTTGTATGGTTGAGCTTGTAATTGGATGGGTTGTCCGATTTTGTGAGCTTCATCGAATTCCGAGAGGCGATTTTGGGAGTGTAATTTTGGATTTTGTGGGAAAATATTAGTATTTTGATATGGAATTAATTCTTATAAATTGTGTGGACTGAATCAAATTTATTGTGACTAGATTCGAGCCGTTCACGAATTGATACGCAAAGAATGAAATTTCTAGAGCATTTTGATCTTGCTCGGAATTGGATTCGTCTTGTTCAAGGTAAGTAACTCTTCTAATCTTGGAGGTGAGGGTATGAACCCTGAATATACGTATTATGTGAATTATTTGGAGGTGATGCACATGCTAGGTGACGGGTGTGTGGGCGTACACTATAGAAATTGTGACGTAATTGGTTACGTGAAATTTTGCAGTCATATAATCTTGGCATTCTCTAGGTAGTTTTATGTGTTAAAGAAATTGAGATGAGAATCNAATATACGTATTATGTGAATTATTTGGAGGTGATGCACATGCTAGGTGACGGGTGTGTGGGCGTGCACTATAGAAATTGTGACGTAATTGGTTAATTGAAATTTTGTAGTCATATAATCTTGGCATTCTCTATGTAGTTTTATGTGTTAAAGAAATTGAGATGAGAATTATATTAAACATCATGCTGAGGTTATGTGCCAGTATTATTGAGACCCACAGAGGTCATATTGTTGTTGAATTATTTGTTTAAAATGAAATTTCATACTCAGTCATGTTCATTCATTTCATATCATTTCTCAATCTCTGTTGCTGCTTATTGATTCATTATATCATCATTTTGGGTGAGTGAGGAGGGACTGGAGAGATTGATGACTGAGTGAGGCCGAGGGACCTGATTGTGAGGATAATTATGTGAATCAGGGCTGCCCGCCTTCAGCAGGCCTTATAGGATTTATTAAAGCACGTGAGTTGTCCATGCAAATTATAGAGATTGGGTTAAAGGAGCCCCTCTGGAGTCTATACACACCCCCAGTGAGCGCAGGTACCTACTGAGTGAGAGTGCTGAGTGTCGAGTACGAGAGCCGAGTGCCGAGTGCGAGTGCCCAATGATTTGGGAAGATTGAGTGACTGTGAGGCATTAGTGATTGTGAGGAGTGAGTGACTATGAGGACTGAGTGACTGGGAGGACTGAGTGATTGGGAGGACTGAGCAAAATGATACTCTGAGAGTATGCATATGATTTTATCACTGAGTTGTATCGCATTGACATGCACATTTGACATACAGGCATAGTGATGCATTTTCCACTAGTTATTTGGAAAGAAAATAAAACATCTTATCATTGTTGAAAGGAATTTTGGAAAAAATTAATGTTTTCAAACTTACTTATATTTTTGGTAAACGATTTGGATTTTCACTGATACACTGAAAAGGCAGAACTATTTTCAGAAATCATGATGTAGCTTAGCGTTTATTGTTTTGAGTTACTTATGGTATTACTTATTTAAGTTGTTATGAAGTATTGTTGGTTATTGAAGTTGGGACCCGACCTTGGTATAAGCTCATCACTACTTTCAACCTAAGGTTATGTTTGTTACTTATTGAGTACATGGGGTCGGTTGTACTCATTATACACATCTGCACCTTGTGTGCAGATGTTGACTGCTGATGTCGTTGTGTTCGTTGGGAGCTAGATCTGAAGATGTATCTGCGTTCCGGTTGTAGCTGCCTCTTGTTCATGGTAGCCTTAGATTTATAAAAATTTGTTCATGTATATTTCGAACAGATGATGTATTATTTCATACCAGTTTTGTATACTCTATTCTTAGAAGCTCATGATTTGTACTACCAGTTCTTTGGGAAATATATTGGATTTAGATATTTACTTTTACTTAATTGTCTTATTAAATTACATTGGAAATGGATAGTGGATAGTTGGCTTACCTAATGGGCTGGGTTAGGTGCCATCATGACTAGTTGGATTTTGGGTCGTGACAAGGTGGTATCAGAGCTCTAGGTTCATATGTTCTACAAGTCATGAGCAAGAGTCTAGTAGAGTCTTGCAGATCGGTATGATGACGTCCATACTTATCTTTGAGAGGCTACAGGGCATTTAGGATATGTACTACCCATCTTTCTTTCCTTATCGTGCGAAATTGATTCAGCTTGAGACATAACTCTTTGAATTTCATTCACGCACTCGTATGTGCACATGAGCGCTCGATATCAGCTGTGCATCACTGGCTTGTGATTCCATGAATGCTGTTTGAGATATGTATTTCGTGTTTTAGTGATGGTCCAGTCTGGAGGACTTGAGGCCAGGTTTAGACCGCGGCTTAGGCTCGGTAGCTTCAGTTGTAACCTGTACATTTGGACTCATATATCTGGTAATGCCCCTATGAGTGGAATGGCTTTGTGATGAGCATGATGTAACTGTGGGATGTGTTAAGATGATTTGAATGTGACGAGAAGTGTTTCTTTGAAATGTAAAGGAAGGCCATTGGGTGCTTTATTTTCGTCTTGATGTGACGTACAGTTTCGAGTATGAATGTTTTGAAGGATCTTTCATGTTGTTAAATTTTGGGACTAATTAAATTCTCATGTCTGGTTAATGAGTTTGGACTCAGAAAAATTAAGTGATTTCATAGTAATTGTAATTGCAAAAGAGTATAACAAGATACCAATTTAAGGTTAAGCATGTGGGTTATTCCCTGCAGAGTAATCTACGTAGGTGTGTTCCTTATGATGTGAGTAGAGAGTTTCTTTTCTGCCAAATGGGGTGTATGTGTTGGGATTTGAATCTGGTTGAGAAAGTTGACTTGAGTGATAAGAGAATGATTGCGAGTCTAGCGGATGATTGAGGTATTTTTCTGGTTGGGGTTGTATGAGCTTGAGAAGAATTTTCGTTGTACTGACTACCGTATTATGACAGTAATAAAGTATGGAAATTGTGAGTTATTGAGTGTTTTAATTTATGGCTTTGAGCCAAGTGGGGGAGTCTGCTATGGACAAATCCATTCATGGGTATGTGTCAAATATCTTTTTGGGTCTGAAGTATACTTGGGAATCAGTGATGACTTGCAGAGGTGGAGTTCGAGAATGACTCGAGTAAGGAAATTTCTGGATACATGTTATATTGCGCTTTATGAGTATATGAAAATTATGGGATGAGTGAGTTGTTATTTATGAATGATTTAGTGCGCACGGAGTATGAATTTGATCGGTGGTCTTAAAGTAGGATTACCTCTTTGAGTGATGTTGTGCTAATGGGGCACGTGTTTTTCAGCCCATTTGGATGGCGTAATTTGGAATTGAACAAAGGGGGAGACTCTCGAGAAAGTTCCAATAGGTTCGAGGTTTATATATAACAATTGAAAATTTCTCCGGACTTGTGTATGGATAAAATCTGAGATTTTCATTTGATGGTGCCTGGACTTGCGGAAATTTTGTATGACTACGGATTCTACATTTTAGTACAAGGAAGGTAAGAAGAACAATTTCAAATTCACATAAGGTATTTTCAGAGTGATTGTTACAGTTGTGGTAATTATGGAGGTGCTTATGAAGAATACAGTTGCTTATGGGCCGTAGGACATTGTGGTTCTATGCTAAGGTTTGTGGGGTGAGTCGTGGGTAAAGATCGTGGCATTTTAGCAAGGAGAAGTATCAATCTAAAGATAAATTCGGGATGGACTCAGAGAAATAGGACAGCTTGGTAGTAGGTTGGATCAGTATGGTAATGGATATGATCGATTTTTGGGGTGCTTATGATGTGGGGATTTTCTACAGGTGCTTTGTGGCAATATTCTTGGGTTTTAGTGACCTATGTGGTTTGGTCGAGTTAGAGGAATTTAGTTCTAATAGCTTGGTTATGTGCAGATAGATTTCAAAGTGTTCTTGATAGTTTATACCATGGTTTGAACCGGATATTTTCTACCGGTATGGGGAACGTATTGTGCATTGTGATTTTCTCCTGGAAGGAAGCAAGAAAAAGGTTTCTAACTAACCGGGTATGTAATTTGTTGGTGACTCAGAGTTCATAATGAGATTCTTATACTTATCACATGATGGCATGATAGATGTTGTGTGTTGTGTGGGATTAAGATCTACATGTACAAGGTAGTAGTTCAGTCTTGAAGGAAAGGTCACGAATTTTGGATAGCGTGGTCAATTTCAGATATTTAGATGAATGTTATACCTGCTCGGTAATTCCTGAGAAGGGTGCACATTTTAGAAGGCGCATTGTGTTTTGACTTATAAATGTTACGTTGGTATTGCAGTACTCACCTGGTTGATAGACTATTGATATTAAAATTATTTCTATGTGGCACGGAAGAATTATGGAAGTATTGCTAGTGGGATGATCGTGCATGAAGGATGTGTTAGTCATTCGAATGCTAGAGTTGGGATCGGTTATGATAATTCAAGTGTCCTATGAATTTGGAGACTGGGAGTTCTGAGAAGCATATTGTTTATGGGTTGCGACCTATTTGAGGTGAGTATTTTATTTAAACTCAGTGGATGCACTAGTTGCATTAAATATTTGTGTTAGCTACGCACTATGAGTGTGCATATATGTGAGGTTTGAGCCAATGTGCGGGCATCAGGGCAAGTATTCATACTCGGAAGAATGCATAGGCTATGATATGCCTAGAGTTGACTGTTAAGCATAAAGTTATAACGTTTTCTTATTTATACCTTTGTTTAGAACTATATTAGTCATACTCGAGGTTACAAAGAGGTTAATTCCCTGAATGAACTGGAAAGTTACTATTTTTGCCTTAATTTGCCGATTTGAATTATGATAGTAGACTTTACACATGCCTACACTATGGCGTGTTATTTATACCAGTCCAGGAGCATGAAAATCTTATTTCATTATCACATACAAGTGTACTTATTTAACTACTCCTGTATGATATGCTGGGACTGGAGGCATGTGACCATGCTAGGCAATTCATATTATTGGTATGTAAGTTGTCTGTTCCGTGTGTGGAAACTTTAATTCTATGATAATTTATCTGATTCATTAATTTCCTTCCTCTATAATTGTGCACATGCTCCTACGGTTATCCTCTTCACAAAATTTGAGGAGTTGGTTGTAATATTGTGGTTGTGGTAGTGCTTGTTGAACTTGCAATACGGTTCTCATCCTTGAGACATCTCCCAAATTTGGGTACACTAATTGCGCCGTTGTGACTGGAGTAATATTGATGTGGCGTGTCTGCGGGAGAGTTATATTTAATAATGTAAGGTCATTGGACCTAGAATGGGTACTATCATGTTTGATTACATTATATTCGGAAGGATAATACTGAAAGTCAGCTTAACAAGTGATTATGGTGCTGGTTGGAGCGAGAGAGCTCCATGACTTGTTCATCTGATAAGGGGTTACGATATTCTGTGTGTTTCTTTTATAATAAACAGTGTACGAAGGTATTGGGATGAGATTTCTTTCGATATAGGGTTTAATGCTAGTACTTGGTTGGTTTGGAGTAGTTACTGTGATCAAGAGTGGTACTACGAGCGGGCGAGTTGTGTAATATGCTGGGTGATTATATTTGTGATTATACTTATAGCTCGATGCATCTTGTTCAGACTCATACAGTGTGTAAATGTAAGATTCGTGTCTTGAAAATAAATTCTAAAGGTTGGGAATTGAATTCCAAGGTTTTTTGGGTTAAGATTAAATTAAGGATTTTCAGTTGTATTGTGTTGTCAGGCCTATGTGTAATAGGGTGACGTGGGATCACCCCCGGGTACGTGCGTGGTAATATAGAATAGTGATTTGATGTCTTGGAAACATCTCTTGGCATGTTCGAGGACTAACGTATGTTTAAGTGGGGGAGAATATAACGACCCGACCGGTTGTTTTGAGTATTACAGCTCTATTCCCCCATTTACTGCTCTATTGGTGCTTATAGCTGTATTATGACCTATCTGATTAGTTAGTTCGGGTCCGGAGAGATTTCAGAATGAATTGAGACACTTAGTCTCTTAATGGAAAGCTTAAGTTGGAAAAGTCGATCGGATGTTGATTTATGTGTAAACGACCTCGAATTTGAATTCTGATGATTCCAATAGCTCCGTATGGTGATTTTGGACTTAGGAGCGTGTTCGAAAATTGTTTTGGAAGTCTGTAGTGGAATTAGGTTTGAAATGGCAAAAGTCAAATTTTTGGAAAGTTTGACTGAGGGTTTGACTTTTTGATATCGGGGTCGAAATCCGATTCTGGAAATTTGAATAGCTTCGTTATGTCAAATGTGACTTGTGTGCAAAATTTGAGGTCAATCAGACATGATTTGATAGGTTTCGGCATCGTTTGTAGAATTTGGGAATTTCAAAGTTTCTTAGGCTTGAATCCGTGTATAATTCGTGTTTTCAATGTTGTTGGAAGTGATTTGAAGATACGACTAAGTTTGTGTAATGTTATAAGACTTGTTGTTATGTTTGGTTGAGGTCCCGGGGGCCTCGGGTAAGTTTCGAATGGTTAACGGGTTGGATTTTGGACTTGGAACTCTGCTGGAATTTTTCTGATGCACCATCTGGTTTCCTTCATCGCGTTCGCGAGTGGAGCCTCGCGTTCGTGAAGGGGAACTGAGAGGCTGGCAATATTTTCTCTTCGCGTTCGCAAAGAGAAAGACGCATTCACGAAGGGTGGACAGGGTGTGCATCGCGAACGCGAGAGGTGTTACGCATTCACGAAGAAGAGAGGAGGTAGCTAAGGACCCCAGGCAATTGGTCTATGCGTTCGCGTAGGGGGTGTCGCGTTTACGTAGTGAGGAGGAAATTAAACACCGCGTTCGCGATTGGTTGAACGCGTTTGCATAGAAGGCATTGAGTTAGAGGCACTTTGTGCTTTGCGAACGCGAGGGGTTTGTCACATTCGCGAAGGAGGATTTTGGACGGGAACAATTTTGTGCTTCGCGAACGTGAGGAACTGACCGCGTTCGCGAAGAAGAAGAGCTTGGTCAGCGAGTTTAAGTTCTAAAAATGGGAGTTCGTCCCATTTTTCCATTTTTGACAGATTGGAGCTTGGGAAGAGGCGATATTAGGGAGTTTTTCAAGGAAACCAATGGGGTAAGTGTTCTTAACTCAATATTGGTCAAATTACCCGAATCCATGGTTGTTTTTAACATTTAATTGCTGAATTAAGTTGGAAAATTATGAAAACCCTCTTGTTTTAATTTGAAGATTTGGGGGTCAAGTTGATGTCAGATTTGAGTAAAATGTGTATTGTTGAGCTTGTAATTGGATGGGTTGTCGGATTTTGTGAGTTTCGTCGGATTCCGAGAGGTGATTTTTGGAGTGTAATTTCAGATTTTGTGGAAAATTATTAGTATTTTTTTATGGAATTAATTCCTATAAATTGTGTGGACTGAATGAAATTTATTGTGGCTAGATTCGAGCCGTTCAGGAGTTGATACGCGTATAATGGAATTTCTGAAGCATTTTGATCTTGGTCGGAATAGGATTCGTCTTGTTCGAGGTAAGTAACTCTTCTAATCTTGGTGCTGAGGGTATGAACCCTGAATATACGTATTATATAAATTATTTCGAGGTGACGCACATGCTAGGTGACGGGCGTGTGGGCGTGCACTATAGAAATTGTGACGTAATTGGTTGCGTGAAATTTTGTAGTCAAATAATCTTGGCATTCTCTGTGTAGTTTTATGTGTTAAAGAAATTGAGCTGAGAATCATATTAAACATCATGTTGAGGCTATGTGCCAGTATTATTGAGACCCACAGAGGTCATATTGCTGTTGAATTATTTGTTTAAAATAAAATTTCATACTCAGTCATGTTCATTCATTTCATATCATTTCTCAGTCTCTTTTGATGCTTATTGATTCATTATATCATCATTTTGGGCTAGCTTCATGACATTATGAGCCCGAGAGACTGGAGAGATTGATGACTGAATGAGGCCGAGGGCCTAATTGTGAGGATAATTACGTGGATCGGGGTTGCCTGCGTACAGCAGGCCATATAGGCTTTAGCACGTGAGTTGACCGTGCAGATTATAGAGATTGGGCTAAATGAGCCCCTCCGGAGTCTGTACACACGCCCAGTGAGCACATGTACCTACTGAGTGCGAGTGTCGAGTGCCGAGCGTGAGTGCCGAGTGATTTGGGAAGATTGAGTGATTGTGAGGCATGAGTGACTGTGAGGACTAAGTGACTAGGAGGAATGAGTGATTGGGAGGACTGAGTGAAATGATACTCTAAGAGGATGCATATGATTTTATCACTGAGTTGCATCGCATTGACATGCACATTTGACATATAGGCATAGTGATGCATTTTTCACTGGTTATCTGGAAAGCAAATAAAATATCTTATCATTATTGAAAGGATTTTTCGAAAAAAATTACTGTTTTCAAAGTTACTTATATTTTTGGTAAATGATTTGGATTTTCATGATACACTGAAATGGCAGAACTATTTTCAGAAATTATGATGTAGCTGAGCATTTATTGTTTTGAGTTACTTCTGGTATTACTTAATTAATTTGTTATGAACTATTGTTGGTTATGGAAGTTGGGACCCGACCTTGGTACAAGCTCGTCACTACTTTCAACCTAAGGTTAGGTTTGTTACTTATTGAGTACATGGGGTCGGTTGTACTCATACTACACTTCTCCACCTTGTGTGCAGATTTTGACTGCTGAAGTCGCTGTGTTCATTGGGAGCTGGAACCTGCGTTCCGGTTGTAGCTGCCTCTTGTTTATGGTAGCCTTAGATTTATAAAAATCTATTCATGTATATTTCGAACAGATGATGTATTATTTCATACCAGTTTTGTATACTCTATTCTTAAAAGCTCATGATTTGTACTACCAGTTCTTGGGAAAATGTATTGGATTTAGATATTTTCTTTTACTTAATTATCTTGTTAAATTAATTGGAATTGGATAGTGGATAGTTGGCTTACCTAACGGGTTGGGTTAGGTGCCATCAGGACTAGTTGGATTTTGGGTCGTGACAGCACGGTGGCCACGCTTTATACTTTCAACTCACTTTTTTCACTTTCGAGCATCTTTATAGATTTTCAACAACAAGGCATTTCCAATCAAGATTTTAGGTACACATATGAGAAATTAAGAGTCTTAAGCATATCGAGTTTTTCTCCCACAATTTGGCATCATAACTTTCATTTGAAACACGACTCAAAGCTATAACATTTTAATACATATATCATTCTTGAACACATTTCCGAAGGATAACATAATGTGATAAGAGTAATTGGAACACATTTTGAATACATACATCTCTCGACACTTTGCTTACTCGGGATAATCGAATTTATTGGGAACAACTCGGAATATAAGAATAAGAAACTTGAGCCAACCATACTTGAAACTTACGGGAAGATCATGGAATTCATTTCTAAAAGAGTAGTTTAGCTAACATACCTGGAATTCACCCCTTAATAATACTACGACAGTCCACCACACTAAACAACTTTAATCTACAACAATGCAACACAACTGCACTAATATTAGCAAGATTTCTATACTTTAAGTCATTTAGACTTTTTATCAAATATCTAGTGTGCATATCTTTCTACAACCCCCTCCAATGGAATATTTTCACCTAACAACCACCTTCCACACCAATGATTCACCTCACAATCGCCTCTAGGCTATCCACAACTTCCATTAGCACATCCATGCCCAACAATTTAATCCCAAACCATCAATCTCATCAATTAAACCATTTTACAATCTCTTCAACACCAACACAACCTAAGTTAGGCACTTATGGCTTCCAATCACCATCCCACAAGTCATAACACATATTTCATACATAAATAATCACCATAGATTAGTTAGACATGGTGGATATACCTCTTGTAGACCAAATCTTGAAAGATAACTTTTGGGGTGTTCTTGAGATTTTGAAGAAATCATATGAAATCCAATCAAAACCTTGTTGTAACTAGTGATTGAGAAGTGAAATCATCATAAAAACACACTTAAAAACTCACCGTAGGTGTGTACTGGAAACCTTGGCCATATGGGTGATGGAGAGAAAGCCTTGGTCTTGAAGAAATGACTTAGCCCCTCTCTCTACCTGTCCTTTGGGTTATTTAATAAGCTCTTACGTGCGCGGTCACGCACCTGGGCAAGCGACCGCGCACCTGAGGCAGAATACCCTCTAATATGCACTGCTGCTCATTTGGGCATGCATATGGCATAGGTCCGGTAAAATGGCCATAACATTTTGTAGAAATATCCAAATGACGAACGGTTTGATGCGTTGAAAACTAGACTCAAAGGGATAGTTATATCACCACCTAAGTCTTTATATTGAGGGAGTTATATTCATTTGAAGTTGAGTCTTGTGCCAACTGAAATATCCTTTCCATTTAATATATCCAACTTGTTCCACACAAGTTCTTCCCATTCACAAAAATCCTTAGTATATTCCAACACACCTTAAACATATATTATCATTTTAAAATTATGTGGCTCTATTCCATAGGTCTCCTTTAATACTCAAACACATTATTTCCAAATACCGTTGGCGCACTATAAAATCTTAATTCATTAGGAAATTTTTAAAGGGACCTTACAGTAAGAATGCATTATTGACATCCATCTGATAGAGGATCCATCCCTTTGAGGCTGCTATGCTAAGGACAGTTCTCATAGTTACCATTTTGGCAACTGGTGAGAATGTCTCATGAGAGTCCAACCCTTCTTATTGGGTGTATCCCTTTGCTACTAGTCGTGCCTAAAATATTTCAACCTCTCCAGTTGATTTATATTTAATCTTAAACACCCATTTAGAACCAATTAGTTTCTTCCCTTCTAGCAAGTCAATCACTTCTTAGGTATGGTTCTCTTCAAGTGCTTTAATCTCTTGGTCCATAGCTTCTATCCATCTTGGATCATGTGCAACTTCCTTAAAGGACTGTGGTTCAGTTAAAACTGAAAAAATATTGAGATATGACTGATATGCAGGAGATAGATAATCATAAGAGATGGAATAGACAGTGTTAGTGTGTGTCTTAGCAGTAGTGATTTACCCTTTAAGACAAACATAAGGCCTTCCTTGTCGACTAGACTTCCTAGTCTCTACTTCTATAGATGCTGGTTTTGAATGCACTTCTTCTGTTCCTGCTTCTTCTATTATTGTCTCAGCTGCTGGTTCAAGGATAGCAGGAATGGGATTCTCATTTATTGGGACAACAATTGTAGTCTCATGTTCTTCACCGGATCCTGCATGATCTATGACTGTGTCCACACTAGCATTCTCCACTTCTGCAGTCTCATGTTCTTCACCAGATCCTGTATGATCTATGATTGTGCCCATACTACCATTCTCCACTTCTGTAGTAGTGTTTTCAGCAACTGGCAACTGCATATTCTGGGTTGTGGTTGGAATCACAGGTGCATGTGGTTGATGCCTATTTACTTCTATAACTGAAGGTTGAGAATTAAATAGATCCTCTGTACAGTCTGAGTCTGTAGTTCTTTCAAAAGGAAAGACCTGCTCTTTAAATACCACATCTCTACTAACAAATACATTTCTACTCTCCAGATCATACAGCCTATAGCCCTTTTATGTTTCTGAGTATCCAATAAGAACAATCCTTTTTGCTCTAACTGTGAACTTATCATCTTTAGGCAGGTTACTTGCATAACATAAGCAACCAAACACCCTTAAGTGATCTATTTTGGCTGGCTTTCCATACAATAACTCATAAGGTGATTTTCCTTGCAAAATACTAGTGGGCGGTTTGTTTATCAAGTATACTGCAGTTCTTACACAATCACCCCAGAACCTCCTAGGAATCGAGCTTTGAAATTTTAAGGCTCTTGCAACCTCCAGTATATGCCTATATTTTCGTTCAACCATCCCATTTTGTTGTGGGGTGTATGGACAACTACTTTGGTGTATGATTCCTAGAGAAGAAAATAAAGCATTGCATTAATAATTGAAGAACTCAGTATCGTTATCTGATCTAACAACTTTCATAATAGCTTCAAACTGAGTATTTATCATTGCAAGAAAGTTCTTTATTATAACAACTACTTCACATTTAGAGTGTATTAAGCACACCCAAGTAAACCTGTTGTAGTCATCTACTATTGCAAAAAAATAAAGCTTCATGTCATATGTAGATATCTTATAAGATCCCCAAACATTCATGTGTATGAGCTGAAAACAACTACTTGACCTGGTGCTACTAAGTGGAAATTTTAGTCGACACTGCCTTACCAAAGGGTACACTTCACAATTGTCCTGCTCTCTAGCTTGTATCTTATTCTTTAGTTCTGAAATATGCTGCATAGATTTTGTTGATGCATGACCTAGCCTCAAATGCCACAGTATTGTTTCTCCGTGTTCCTTCAAAAAACTAATTGCTGTTGTTGGTAAGTTTTCTTTTATCAAATATAATCCATTATTCTCTCTACCAATCCCCATCACCTTGGCATTGTAGAGCCCCTAAAATATACAGAAATCAGGGTAAAAACCAACTGAGCAACATAACTGTCTAGTGAGTTTTGACACTAACAATAAGCTGAATTTAAAATCTGGCACATGCAGAACTCCTTCAATAGTTTTATTCCCTAAAACTACTGCATCTCCTGTATGTGTAATTTCTGCTCTACTGCCTGTAGGTAGTTGTACTCCATCTGTTCTATGATCTGCTTTTCTAAGATTATCTAGAGCATTCTTACAATGTGTCACATGGTAAGTAGGAACTGAGTCCACTATCCAAACATGATCATAAGCAGCTGCATTTGTCACTAAAGTGATAATACCTGCAGTACTAGAGGAACAGTCATTTGTGGTAGTCTTTTGCAGTAGATTCACCAGCTGTTTGTATTGATCCTCAGTGAAGAAATTTCCTTGTGTTGGCAGCATAGGCGCCTGTTTCTCCTCACTTGTTGCATTGTTCACATAGGTCCTGCCTCCTGTGTTTTGCCCTTTCTTCTTGCTTTTGAAATCTGGTGGATACCCCACTATCTTGTAACAATTTTCCTTTAGGTGTCCTTTGTAACCACAATAATCACACATTAATCCTCACCTCTTAGGTCTAAACTCATGACCTTTTCCTGCCAGCATTGTGAGAGGATCCTTCAATGTGTCTGTGACTACTAGAGTTCTTTGACTTTTTTCTTGTGTAACTATTGCATAGGCTTCATTCACTGTGGTCACATGTCTTTTGGCCAAGACATTATTTCGAATATTACCATAACTCTCATTCAATCCCTTGAGGAACTGTAATAGGCGATGTTTTTCAAGAGCTCCACTGACGGCCTGGACTCTTCACAGTCACATGAAGCCATAGGTGCAATTACATTTAGTTCATCCCATAGATCCTTCATTTTCGAATAATAGCTAGTGACCGAGTGTGTTCCTTGTCTCAAAGTCGCAATAGCAGTCCAAAGATGATAGATCCTTCACTACTGGAAAATGGGCTTATGGCAACGCTTTTATAACCGTTGCAATAGGCATATAAACCGCTGCCACTGCCTCCGTCACATTTGATCGCGTGGCAATAGATCTATAGCAACGGTTGTTGTAACGGTTTCCAAAACCGTTACTACACATTTAGATATGGCAACGGTTATTCCTCTTTCTGAAGCAACGAGTATTTCAATCAACTGTAACGGTTCAAAACCATTACCATATGATATTATGCAACGGTTATATAAGCTATTTCAACGATTTTTTAAGATATTACAATAGATCTTTAATGCTACTGTAACGGCTTTTTACTATTGCTACAGTTTCAGCGATAATTTAAAAAACTATTGCAACGGTTTACAATACCTATTGTGATAGTTTACATAATCTATCGCGTCGGTTTGCGATAACTACTGCAACGGTTTCTATGGCCTATTGCAACAGTAGGCTACTAAAATAATTGTATAGCCCTAATTGTAAATTAACATTTAGGTATATAATAAATAACAATACACTACAATTTATATAAATCACAAAATAAAACTATTCATAACATTAATAATCCAAATCACCCAAAAAGCTAGTAATTAATATCCATAAAAGCAAAAAAGTATTCTTAGTCAAGTGCATAGATATTACAATTCAATAGTTGGCATAAGATTCAAAATATCTGATACCAAAAGATTCCTACTAAATCAAAAGTTTCAGTATAAATCTGAAAATCTTTTCAAGTGAGGTCTAATTCTTCTGCTTTCGTCTTCCTTCTCTTCATTTTCTCCACCTACAAAAAAAAACATTAAGAAAGTCATTACCTTTTAAGCACTTGTTAACTTAGCATGACATCATTATAAGGAGCAGATGAAGAAGCCAAAGTAAATAGCAAATCAAAATCAAATAAACCAAACTTCTAAATGTTCGCATTCATCCAGAACCACAAAAAGCAATTGAAGAAAAATCATTTTGATAGCTAGTTGCTTATTTCTTTAGGAATATAGAAAGTGTTGTCAAAATGGGGAACAAATGTTCTCTGCCTTTATAATTTGTATCTCAAAATGGAACAAAAGAAGTGTCTAATAGATGTTCCGAACATATGTGCTATCTGAAAATTACGACAAGTAAAGGTTGATAAAAATTTTGATATTAGTCATATTCACTCAAGGATGAAAGATGGAGCTTATGAGGGCTCATCCCTCCTTTTTCAATCAAATATTCAATATGTAGTGTTTTGTATCTTCTCTTTCTACTCTCAATTCAGAATATAGTCAGGTGGGTTGCTCTGATGGTAAGCACCCTCCACTTCCAACCAACAGGTTGTGAGTTCGAGTCACCCCAAGAGCAAGGTGGGAAGTTCTTGGAGGGAAGGATGCCGAGGGTCTATTGGAAACAGCCTCTCTACCCCAGGGTAGGGGTAAGGTCTGCGTACACACTACCCTCCCCAGACCCCACTAGTGGGATTATACTGGGTTGTTGTTGTTGTTGTAGTCATGACGTGCATTACTTAGATTTAGCTAATATATCCAGGAGCTTTGTGTACATAGGAGGCACGCTTAATGAACTTTTTGTAAAACCTTAAAATTTCAAATATATTCAAGTAATCCAACTGATCAAACCATACACATAGAGACACAAGCAATTCAATTAGAATTACTAGTCCCTAGGTCAGCTTCTGTTTTTACTGATCCCATGGGCTAAATCACAGATATTTTTTCTGCAATTATAGATAGATGCAACAAAGTTGTTATTTCAGTTAGGAGGCAATGAAAATTTAGACGCTTCAAACAAAGTAGTATCAATTCAACTTACCAATTTATTGTATCTAGTAGCTTAATTTTTCCAGAAAAACTCTCACTTAACTCATTCGTTTCTGTTTAGCTAAATATTCCTCCTTGATGTAATAGCTAGTAACTAAACAAGAAGCATAAAAACTCATTTTGCGTATAAAAGTCTAATCCATTAGAGAGATCAGCTAATTCATTCTATCCTACCTTTGGAACCATCCTTTTTGCATATACAAACAAAACTTTTAACTGCTACGTGATAGCTCTCGCTAAAACAGAGGTAGTACAAGTAATTAGTTGATTCCTTTTCCCTTTGGTATAGCTTTTAAATGATTCAAAAAGTCGGAATCTTCTTGAAATCTTGGTCTCCAACTCTGTATAGCAGCGGTTTCTACAGAGATAGACTTCTCTGAACATTTTGAGATTTTAAAGTCACATAACCAGTAGAAGAAAAATGAGTGAGACTTATGTCACTTTCTCCACTTCCCAATCAGTTCAGAAGAAAACGAGAGAGACTGATTGTTCGGCAAAAATACAAGACGTAATGTTAACATATTTGGATTTGCATTGACCTTGATTGTTGCTACCGGCAGATAGACGATTTATGAGTTAAATAGCAGCTTGTTGTGCAGAGGAACCTTCTCCAGCTGAACGAGCATGAAATATGAACATATTAGGATCAAGACGTAATTCTGGGTTCAGACTTTGAAGTTGTGCAACAACGTTGATTGTAATTTCTGTTTCATAGCATCCTTTTGTGCATTGAATTTTTCTTGTATTTTTTGCTGCATTCTCACTTTCATTTTCTCCATTTTTTGCTGCATCATCTCATTAGTAGCATTTAAAGAGGATCCAAAATCTCTCACTTTACCTTTTAAGACACTCTTGGTAATCCAAATTTTTTCTTTCAGAGAGTCCCTCTCGCACTCCTTTATGCTCTGGCTTATCCTCTACATTTCTAAATGTATCATGAAGTAGTCCATCAATATCATCGTGCATGTTAGAATTTTCATCTTCATTGCTTAGATGAGATTTATTTCTTGAAGAAAACCCTTCCCCGTGGAAAACCCATTTGGTATAACCATCAACAAACCCATTAACAATCAAATGATCCTCCACAATATTTCTGTAATGCTAATAGCGATTAGTGCACTTTTTGCAAGGGCATGATATTTCATTTCCTTGAGAAGCTCGTTCAAATGTCTTATCACGAAAATCATTTACTCCACGGGTATACTCATCTGTCCATCTTAGGAGATTCATCCAACTTTTATCTACAATATCCATGGAAAGCCTATATTAAACAAGCAAATCACCAAAATTAACATTAATACTAAGATAAAAAATAGAATAAGATCAACAATATTTTGCAATTGCACAACCAATTTGGTTCGTGTTATTTCCCTGCAATAATATGTTGCAAATGAACACATATTGGGATCACATTACTTCACCTAATAAGTACATTATACTACTCGACTCATGCTCATAAATACAACAAGTATTTGGTGATTATATTAGAAAATCAATTAACATGCAGAAGTTACGAAACTTTAAGGTGATGGTTGATTCATAGTTTTAAATAATATTTTAAAAGGCATTTTTGGAACTCGCCTGAGGCTTGCCCCTGGGCGGGGCACTTGCAAAACGCCCTGGGGATCATGTATGTGGCTTAGTTCTATGAGGCTTACGCCCCAAGCGCCCAACCGTGCGCCCTAAACACGCCTAACGCCCAACGCTCGGGGCGAGCCTAACAGTTCTAACGCAAATCACGTGTCAAATTTCCTAATTAATATCGTTGACTTTCAAAATTCTTTAACAAATTAATGATAAAAGTTCTATTCATCGATAGAAATATAAAGATTGAGCATAACTCTAATAATGAGACATAGTATTCCGAATTTATATCTTCACTTGTTATTGGTCGTGTCTTAGTTCATTTGTCCCTCCTAGTTATACACTTTTATTAATTTGATATCTTAAACTAGTTTGTATTTATTCATGAAGGAGTAATATTTTAATTATCGTACTAATAAGATTTTATTAATTATTTACTTTTAGGAAGGTATAATGTGGAGTTTGATAATGTTTTTTAAAGAAATTATAAATTTTTAATTATTTGAAAGTTAAAGACGTTATACGTGATTTATAGTTTTCTTCAATTTTTATGCAATTTTATCTGTTTATAAATATTTACTGTCATTATATTATTTTATAAAATATTAAAAATTAAATACCTATGGGGCTTACGCCTCGTGCCTCGGGGCTTACGCCTCGCTGAGGCATATGTAAAACGCATCGCCTTACGCCCACGCCTTTTAAAATACTTGTGTAGACAATAAATTTGCGTCAAGAAAATAATCGAGACCGAAAAATATCGCAACAATCGTAGTATTTGATTTCAAATAATTTGAGTGTGCAATCTCTATGAATACTCTGATTCTTCTTTCCAATAGTAAATAAATTCAAGGAACTTTGAGCTTGATCTTGAATCTATATTTATTTCCACGAACGATGATCTTGAATTCAACTAGCACGAAATCTGATTTGAACTCGTACTCCTTGAATTTGATTTGTTCTTCGTTTTTGAGCTTGAACTTGATTTCTTGAACTTGAACTTGATTGCTTGAAGCTTGAAACTTGTAGAGAAATTTGCGGCGTTTGATCCACGAGCTCTCTTTTGCTTCTTGTTATAACTTCGGGTGTCTTTTCTGGGTTATGAAGACCCCTATTTATAACTGTGGAAGGGAGGAGTTGTGATAAGAACAAACTCTTTTCGACCAATCAAATTGAAGTGTGACATGGCCGCGTTTGATTGGCCATAACATGCCACTTGCACACGTGGCAATGTTTCATTGGCCTTTTAATGTGACTTGACATGCCTTGTCATTTTGATACGTGGCATGATCCTATTGGCTCTTCCGTTTGACTTGGCGTGCCACGTCATTTCACGTGTGGCACCAAACTGGGCCTCTTTGAAGATGATATCTTGGGCCTAATAAAATTGGCTCATCATTTGTAGCCCGATTAAGCGGGCTAGCCTAGTCAATATTTATTGAACTTAAATAATTAATTTAATTATATTAACCCATAATATTTATTTGGACTAATATATTTAAAATGGTCCAAATACTTTTATTGAATTTATATTCAATAAATTTTCATGCTTACAAATGCCCTCTACTTCAAGACTCGACGGATTTAGACGTATCCAACTCCAAAAGGCGAGGCTTGAAGTATTAACATAGTATTTATTTTGTTATGAATATTCCCTAAAACTTATTAAAGTGATATATTTGCATTTCACAATATCTATGAAATGACAAATATAAGCATGTAGGTCAAGATATTTTACATTATTTGAAACTTTAATTAACATTAGCACCATATATATAACATCCTAATTCATGTTCACAAACTTGCATGAAAATCCACGTAGAAGACATCATCATACCACATATTCCCATATGACTAGGAAACCGTGAACTCAATAACTTTGAATCTTGTGAAATTTATGATTCCTACTTGAAACCAAACGAACAGCTAAGTAATTTGCGTCGACAATAAATTCGTCTCGTGCTTGAACTTGAATTTGCGTCGACAAGTTCAATTCCTACTTGAACTTGAAGAAGAGCTAAGTAATATTAAAATTGGAGTTAACCAAGTAGATCCCATACAGTCAGGGGCGGACCTACGCTTGGGAGTGGGGGGTCAACGGAACCCGTTGGCCTCGACAAACATATTGTATATATATTTTATATATATCTGTTAATACAGGGAGGACCCTTTTAAATATTTAAAGCGGCCCCCTAAGACACAAAGGCCGGACAGAAGAGATGGTTTGTGGAAGTGCTCAGCAGCCTTCTTTTGCCTCTGGACCCAGGTTCGAATCTGGGGTCCTACATTCCATATTATTTAATTTTTACTTTTTAACTTAAGACTTAAATAGCTTAATATTTTTTTAACCCCCTCAAAGATCCGAAAACAAACCCTCTTTTTTCTCCACGAAACAAACCTTCTCAACTTCTCTGCCTCCCTTCAACTTCAACCTTCTTTTCAATTCTTCACTTCTTTGCATCCCTTTGAAGTTCGAATCCCACTCTTCTTCAAATCTTTGATTAGTTGAGTAAGTTTTTCTTCTTTTTACAAATATTATGTTTTTGATTTTTATGATTTTAACCTAGATTGTTTATGAGTTATGACTTATAAACAGATTTACTTTCTTCCCCATTCAAAATATCTCTTTTCACTAACACCATCAAATGCAAATTCAAATAGTAGCAAGCATTTAAGTTGAACAAATAATTGATGAGTAAAGTACTCGTGTAGTCCTGTAAATTTCTATTTTTATTAGCTTAATTTTCTGGAGTTCTTTAATATAGTAGATAATACTTGCAAGTTTTGCCAGAAACTTGTATTCGGATTTCAAGGATACTTCTTTTAGTTTTTGAATTCATTACTGTTCTTTTAGTTTTTGAATTCATTATTTGAGCAGACAACAATCACGGTGATTGGTGCACATTTACATGATGTTAAATCTTTAGTTGGTGTGTTAATTCTTTTATCTTAATAAATTAATTTCATAGGTATTTGAAGATATTTTGCTAATGCTATTTGAAATATTATTTCAGTGAAGTGGATGATTTGAAACCAAGCTGTATTTGAATTTCAAGGATACCTTTCACAAATTGGTAAGTGTTCCTTCTATCTTTAAGATAATAATAATAATAATAATAATAATACAGTTATGAGTTAAGACTTATAATAAAATATAGTGGTATGATTCCCTTATTAAAAATATTATATTTGCTTTTGTTCGTGATAGAATGAGTGTGATTTCCCTATTAAAATATTATTTTGCTTGGCATTGTTGCTTTGTAGGAAGTTTTGTTGATGTGAATTGAGATGGACATATTTTTGACGAGGTTTAATTCTTCTCAACCAAGTTCTAGTTTTAGAGACAATTCTTCCCATCTTGTAGAGGAGTTTGATATGAAATCACTTAATCCTGACCCCGGAGAGAGAATACTCATTCATAGATATAGCTCCAGAATACGGGATGAAGTGAGAAGACACTACATCCAAAGAGGGCCTTGCCAACCAGTTTATTACAAATTTCCTAAAACTTTATTTGGGAAACAAATGTGCCAATTTAGTCAAGGTTGGTTTAAAGATTCACATTCTAGATGGTTAGAGTGTAGTGTGAAGAAAGATGCCGCATTTTATTTATGTTGTTATTTATTCAAAAATGATTACGTTCATAGTAGCACAGGTGACTCTTTCACAAAAACCGGCTTTAAAGCTTGGAATAAAGGACCCAAAAGACTTGGTCTACATGTTGGTGAAGTAAATAGCCTCCACCATAAGTGTTTCAACAAAATGC